>KV722354.1:0-116829 GCA_001687445.1 Obba rivulosa
AAAATTGTTCAACGTGTTGTCATGTGCTCTGGACAAATGTGACTTCATAGATTGAAGTAAGCGCCGCATAAATACTACCCGAATAGCTAATCCTAACACCTGAACTAGGGTTTGAAACATGTAAAGTCCACTGCTGCTCGTTGCAACTGGGCCTCGGAGAGAACCGGAAGACAAGTTTGGCCAGCCGTCCTGTAGAGTCGCCCTCCCTCCGCTCACCACCCATATTAAGTAGGTCCACACAAATTTGGTAATTAGCATACAACCACACTCACATAATCAACACGTGCACTCGCCATAGTATTTATGGAGGGCGACTCTACAGCGACGAATGGTTTAGGAGCCTGAGTACTCGCCCGCTCCGCCTCTGTGAGGACTCTGGGATCGCAAGAACCCGCGCAATACGGTCTTTAAGAACGCCGTGCACCGGTTCCAGGGTGGGGCATGGTGGATTTCGAGCTGAAACGCCTAGAGTTTGCCATGCACGGTATGTTACCCGAGTAAGGCTGCGAGCATCATTGAGCTGCTGACGGCATGATGACAGGTTTGCGAGAGCCAAAAACTTGTGAAGAGCTACACAATACAGTAAATAACCAGTGCACCGTCTCATCGATTGGTTTGTCATACCTGTGAGTACTTGAGCATATGTTGAAGTGACTGCGGATTACATGTGTACACAAAGTCAACATTGGTGCCATAGCGCGAGCGACGAATGTCAACTGCCGCAATGGAAGTTGCCAGAGCCAAAAGGCCGCAGCCGACTCGGAATAAAAGCCGAAGCGCTGAGGCGAACCCACGCGATAACCATGTGGCCTGGAGAGCGTCGATGGCGGTGTTTGGGCACACGTCGAGACGAGTGCCCCACAGAAAGCGTCTGGACAAATGGTTCTAGTGCAGATGTTATCTACAGTGCTTGAACGCAACTCATCGCACATCCAGAGTTGGTCGCCCCGTCTTCCGTCCCCTTCAGCTGACATTCGATGTCTGGAATAGTTTCCCAGGAAATAGTGTGATGTTCGATATCTGCAATAGCATAACCTACTACATGCGAATGGAGGCGTGACAGATAAGAGTCCTGTGCGCACCATGCGTACAGAGCTAACTTACAGTTACATAGCTGTGCACCCTGCTGGTATCTGATGAACTTCGATCTCCATTCCTCGCGCTCTCAAAGCCGAAAATACCAAAGGCTTCGCAAAGAACATCCTCTTAATGTCTTCCGAGACATTCCCCTCCTCCATGTCGACATTGACTCTATTCAGGCAGACGGTGCTTGACGAGCAGAAAAAGCTGTCTAACAAGTCAAAACAACTCCGAAACCATGCTTGATTTCGAGCCATGCTGATTTGTATCTTTGCTGTACGAGCGAGTGCTGACAATGAACTAGAGGTGGGTTGGGGGCGGGAATTCTCGAGCCGTACTATCAACATTGCTTGACGTCTCTTCTTGTATTTAAGATGAAGATGTGAAACAGTATGCAACAGGTTCGGCGCGGCTAAGAGATTTCTGTATTGCGATACGTCCGCCGAATCTATCTGTGCAAATGAATCCAGCCACGGTTTACGTTGTCAGGCCAAATATACGCACTTTGATCACTTTCAAGCGTAAACACGTCGCGAAAGGTTCGTCAGCCAGGCTTCTTCCTTCGTCTCCATCCCATGACACACGTTTCAGTGTCAATTTGACGAGACTTCGTAAGGCACAAATGAGGCGAGCGAAATTACCAAAGCTCCAGAAGACGATGTTGGAAAGATGAAGTTTCCTAACATTTGAAAATCGAGAGCAGGCCGCATAAACCGGCGCCCGTAAAAGTGGTGCTGCTGTAAATTGCAGGTCGGCCTCGATGAAGATGCTCTGCAAAGCATATAATCTTCCGGAAAACATGTATAGGAATGCCCGCATCGATTCCACGGGAAGGAGGACTTTGGTCAAGGAGAGGCCAACCAGGGGGTTATTACGGAGATGTGACCGCAACCGCAGTATGTCAAGGAAGTGATCTTCGGGATGAATGGCTAGGTATTGGGATTGCATTTCCTTCAGTAGGTCTGTCAAGATCCTACATATCATGCTACATGCAAGGAAGGTTCGAGGATCGTCCACCTTGGCCAAAATTAGACACCAAATGTCTAGGCACAGGCCGCCCGGCTGCCTCGCGGTCCTGACTTCGTCATCAGTATTGGGCAAAACGAATACCGGACAAATTACAGACCTCTTAGTTACGATATTGAGATCATGCAATTTGGCATGCAATATGGACGAATGAAGTATCATGCGAAAGACAGGCGAACGAGGCATGATGAACGGCCCTATTGGGCCTGGTCCCAAAAGGCGGTCAAAGAGTATACCGCAATACGCCTTGCCGTGGGACGAGGGCTCGTCTCTCATCCTTAGGCTAACGAATTTGCGCTCGTGGTGAACTCGATCCACTTCGCACGCCCAGACCTTACATGTAAGGCCACAGACAATCAATAGCTTCCAATCCTCGACAACGTTCAAAATAAGGCTCCAAATACTCCTTGGCAAGCCTCCCGGCTTCGTCGTGATCCTGACCATGTCCAGTTTAGCATCATAAGCTCCGGCAGAAGTGTATGCATCCTACCAGGAAACTTGGGGGTGTAGGATTGAAGAACAATCGTAAGACAAAAGCACCGCATTCTTCTCGAGCATACGGACGGCATCTTCGAATGCAAGAGGCAATACTCTCATGAGCCGCCATAGGAGATACCTTGGAGCCGATAGTAGACATTGATAACGAGGTCGTTTGGGAAGTGAACTCGACGCGTGGGTACCCGCATATATGACGAATAAACCTATTGGACTTTCTAAGTATCCAAGCACATTCCAGAATCTTTACTCACTTGGAACAATTCTAGAACCTGATACCGGCATGCTCGAAACGACTGACCATGTACCGTGATCTCTTCGAGCGAGTTGCGCCAGACTGCTTCTCCACATTTCAAGTTTGCATATAGTTATAACTGCTATATTCAGAACGGTGAATACCCATTGTGACGACATTGAATAAGCTGACACGACGTACATTCGCTGGCTTCTTCAGATACTTTGCTTGTTTCGAGGCATTGAATCCCATCCTCAGAGGGGCGAGACATGGCTTCTGCCTCATATACGGAAGTATCCGTAGGTTATGCGAGTTACTGACATAGGGTTCGGGGACGCTCGCGCATTTCCCGTTAATGTGAGGTCCTCGGAATGATTCACCTGGCGGTGGGCACGAGAGTGGGACTCAAGGACCTGGGAGACATATATCGTGGGTAAATGCAAGGTACCCTAATATTCCCTGGCTTGTCGAAGGTTCCTTGAAACCCTACATTGACGCTAGACACAAACGAAGCAGCCCAACGTGACCCACTGATTTCGCGGCGCTTCTTCGCATTCCGTGAGATGGCGTCTTCCCCGAGTATAGACGCCGGAATACCAGTCAGTCCATTCTTCTGCTCTTCTAAAAAGACATGGTGGCGGCAAGTAGCGGGTGTGAAGTGACTTAGACAGAAGTGTCGCGTCGTCTCTTCTAACACTTATCTCGTTCCTCTCAGGACCTCGACGCCAACATTTTCTGTTACATCTTCCGCTGCATTGGTGCCTCCCTTTGCGTAAAGTCGTGCGCTCTGCAGTGATTCGGCAGGCAGATAGAGTCCATGATTAAATCTTCTTAGTGCAGGCCAGACGCTCGCACATTGCCCCCCGGCCACATCTAAGACAATCCAGATCACCCCGAACTTGAGACATATAGTGATAACTCAGATAACCAGTAGAAGATCGACCCCAAGATGCGACCTTTAGATCGACCAGCACTATGGACAGAATCATGCCGCGATACAGAGTAAAATGAGCAGACCTCTTCAGACAGGGAAAGCCTCCGAGCGCACGGTGGTGATCCAAGGGAAGGCCACATCAGAAAACTACAACGGTCAGCACAGCTCTCATCCTCGATTGCGAAGGAGCGACACACTTCCCATACCATACACCAGTATCTGCATTATGCCTACATCAGCATTGCTTCTAGTTGAGCACACTTATGCACCTACTTCAGCCCTGGTTCTTAGCCTGCTCCACGCAGGTAGCGGGAGTCGATGGCGTCATCGGCGTTGGCTTGCCAATGATGAGCTTATCCAGGGCGATACCATTCGTGGCAATTTTGAACAATGAGGAGCTTGTAAAAGTGCCGTCGAAAGTCGTGAAGAGGCTTGCGCGGGTGCTGTACTCGGTGGTGCCCTCTGAGTTCGGTATCGTGAGTTACTGCCAGAGCAGGAATCGAGGAGATGACTAACAGTTGTAGAACTGAGTGTATTGCATAGCCAGATGTTATCAGTGTGGTGGAACCCTAAGAACAGGGTAGCGTTGCCTGGACATTGTACTGTACAACAGCCAATCGGAAAATGAGTTCGAGAAATACTTGAAGACGTCATTGGGGACGTACCCAGTCGATCGATGACCTGACCTCCTGGTCAACATTCAAATAGCCTCCACCGGACCAGGCAGAGTTGGGTGAAAGCCTGATCATTTATCTCAGTCAACAATCGACAACGAAGTGACCGTGTAAGTTCTACAGACCAAGGTACGACAGCTTTGTAGAAGGTGCTATTAGATGAACACGTTGGACGGGCCGCATGTCAAACTTACGAGCACGCGTGATAAACTTCTGTCCTTGCGGAAGCTGAGAACGGAACTGCTTGACGAACGTCACTAGCCAGTTCTCCGCTGGCGGAGAGCTGCTGCTCATCAACGTGAGATCCTATCGCGTCGCCATTCAGTCCAGATGTGGCAGAGCGGTGATAACGGACAGACGAGTTACGGTCATTCATGAGTACGAGGATGGTTTCCAGCCTCACACCATCCCTTTGTCTCCATGATAGAAGGGTCCAACAGCGTCAATACGCTTGTTCGTTTGGTAGATCAATACCGCTGGACGAGATGCTGACAGCGACGCGATCCAGAGCGTATGTAACAACGCACAAAATCTGATGAATGGAGTGGATGGTGAAGATGGAAAGTTGTCTTTCGAGAAATCAGGACTTGTAAGGTGACGCGCTAGAAACAAACTCGGGTGTCGGTCGCTGAACTGACTAAAGCCTGTGGCGCGATCCATACCCTTAATCCATTCGGTAAAAGCCACGGTGCCAGTTACTCGTCGATAGTTGTACTAGAGGTAGAGTGCGGCCCTATCGGAGCGTGAGCGCGACGGAAGTGTCCTGTACGTACTTGGTAGCACTGCCCTTCCCTGTATAGGTACAGACCCCGGCGTTCCAGCAGGGGACCGAGCCGGGTAATCGATCCTCCTCCTCCTCCAGTGGTCCCGCGCAGCTCACAACGCGTCAGCCACAGACGCGTTAGTAAGTGGCGCTGCCATCATCCACGGTAGTAGGTCCTCCAAACCCTCAGCCAGTCTCGCTAAGCTTTGATACCTAGAGAGCGACATCATGAGCCTCGCTTTCTGGACACTTGATACGCTGTGGAATATTTCTAAGTCACGTCAGTAGCTGTGGCCTCGGCCGATGTTCTCGCAGCGAATCAGACGTCGATCGCCGTATCGCACCACGCCGAGAAAACTCGTCATTTCTAGCCATACTTAGCTATTCTCTTCGGCATTCAGGATGCACACGAACGACTTTGATGTGCGCGTCTGAGGAGCCTCTTACTCGGCGTCATTCTGATGTATAAGTACGGTCGTCGGCAGCTGAGCGCGTTATAGATCAGCTCTCCTACAAGTTGAATTACCTACGCTAGCCATCATGTCGTCGACTGCGTCACCCGGAACCACTCTCTATAAGTTCCTCGTGTACGCGCCAGACAAAGCCGATCCAAGTGCTGCTCATCACCGCCAGGCTCTACAGGCGGAGCACATGAAGGTGAACGAACCGAAGCTCAAGAGCGGATATTTCAGTGAGTGCCAAGTCCGACGCAGTTATTTCAGCAAATCCTGACATTTTCGGCTCTTGTGCAAGACGTTGCAGGCTTACTGCTGTCTGAGCCCTCCCTTGGAATACCCGAGAATAAGCAGACGCTGGCGGGCTCCTTCATGATAGTCGAGGCCGAGAACATCGATTCCGTCAAGGAACATCTCAAGAAAGATCCTTACTATACGTCGGGCAAAGTGGTGGGTCGATTGGTAGTTCTGCTAACGAGAAAGTTGTGCTAATCGACATAATGAAGTGGGACACGGACAGGGTCGCCATCCACCCGTTCTACTGGGCACTCGGTCAGCAATAGATATTAGTCGCACGGGTCGTATCATCAGATTTTATGGAATTCGCGCGCATGTATTGAAAGCAAGTGAGTGAGGTAGGTCACCAAGCCTGTACTTTGGCGTAATTACCAAGTGACTGCATTTTACTGGTGAGATTGGGCATGCGTACTAGGTTCATCATGTACATTTGCTAGCAGATGAGGTGCCGAGGCCGCCCATACCGATCAGCGAGCCTCCCGAGTTGAAGGGCTAAAATGTCTCTTCCGCCGCCTTCTTCCACGAGACAGTGATGACATGGTTTGGGCCGCTCTCAAAGGTTGGACAAGCTTCCGGGCTGATTCTGTCTGCGATGCGATTAGCACCTTATACGAAGCCTTTGCGCAAGTTCAAAACCATCTCAGTAATACCCTTGTTACAGACCCATAGGCGTTGCCCCTCTCAGTCTGCGCTGACGCCACAGGATTGATTGTCCATTCTTCCCCTTTGCTATATCTTCGATGTGCTCTGTATTGTGCCACTTATCTTCCCTAACCTTGATCCATGCGGGCTCTAAGAAGCTGTAAGACACGGGTTACGTCTGACCGCCGTCCGATGATCCACACGCCTAGTAAAATGCCGGCCGCCCATGTTCGCCTACCGTCGACAGGGGTGAGCGACTTTTTGGTCAACTACTATCATCAACTACTATCATGAACTGATGAGTATTTCCACATAGAGCCTTCAGAGTGAGGCTAAGCAGCATGAAGTCGCAAGTGGGACTAGGCAGCATGAAGCCGCGAGTGAGGCTAAGCGACATGAGCGCTTCTACTTCGAAGACGGTACTGTGGTCTTTCTCGTACGTTCTCGTACGTCGCACCGCTGCTCGCCGCCATATTCCACGAAATAATCCTGCTGGCTAGATGGAGGACACGCTCTTCAAAATTTACCAGTTCTTCAAGCAAGGCTCGCCGATCTTCCGTGACATGTACTCGATACCGTCTCCGCCGGACCAGGAGGTCGAGGGCTCCACGGACGGCAATGCGATTGTGCTTCACGACACGAAGGTCGCGGACTTCGAAAGTTTGCTCGCTGTGTTCTTTCCTAAGTGAGTATGTCATGCACAACTGCATTCCTAACACTCACCTTGTGCGTGGCATGCAAGGAAAGCCCCATAGCATGATCTCAGAACAGCGGATGAATGGATGTCAGTGCTCTGCTCGAGCTAGCATTGAAATGGCACTTCGATGAGATCCGCGATGTGGCGATAGAACAGCTCAAGAAGCAGGGGGTTGCAAGTCTACCCGAACAAATACGAATCGCAGACCTGTACGATCCCAAGGACTGGCTGAAGGCGGCTCGCATCGAGTTCTGCCAGCAGGGAAGACGTTTGACGCTCGACCAGGCACGAAGAGTGAGGGTAGATGAGACATTACTTCTATAGAAAGCAATGCTCTCTCAGTTCGGCAGGGGAAGCACGTTCTACTCGGAATCTATAGCAGGTTTGCTGGATAAAGAGCCGAGTTCGATGGAGAAAGGGTAGCGTCCACTCGATGGCGGTGTTACTTGGATAGTGCTATGGAGACTGGACAAACTTCCTAAGACTCAAGCTAAAATCTTTGTCGACGCATTTGGGGTGATTCAAATAATGTAGTTTTTCGAGACTGATTTAGCGAATAAGTATCGGGACATTCGAGGAGACTCGATCAGAGTTCAGAGCCTGCAGACTTCAGTTGAAACGAGCGCCTAAGTTGCTCTTCTTGGACTCCAGCTTCAATATATCGCCGGTCTCGATGTATGTAAGCCATTCGCACTTGCTTCACTTGAACGTCTCCGAACTCTTTCAGTAGTACTGTTACCATGTCTCCTAGCAAACTGAAGTTGAAACGTACTCCTGAGGAACAAGTCCAACATGATCTACGCAAAGCCCGGAAAGCAGCACACAAAACCGCCAGACGAAGAACTCGAGATTCGCCATCACCGGACTCTCAGAGCTCCTACAAACGACGACGAACACATCCTTCCGAACATAATACAAGCTGGGCAGAGTACGAAGCAGCCCACTATTCAAGCGGAGACGAGTATGGACCGCCGCCTCCGGACTCCAGCTCCAGCCACCGCGCGCGCAAGCCAGACTATGACTACATACATGCGCAGATGGAGGAAGAACGATTCCGGGAGAAGATGTGGGGTGCGTTGGAGGATGACGAGCGGCTCGATGCTGTCGAGTCGCGTCTCAACGACTATGCGCATGTGCCCCGTCGCTGGCGGGGCGGCGGGATGGACCGGATGGAGGACGACTTGGCGATCAACCCGCAAGCCATGGAGGAGGAAGACTACGCGGAGTGGGTACGCGCGGGCATGTGGCGGTGCGTCTCAGCATTTCTCGGACATCGATTCATAGCTCACCTCGGCACACTCATGCAGGAAGAAACATGCGGCGGAACATGAAGAACAGGAACGCAAGAAGGCCGAGCGTGCTGCGCAGAAGGCGCGAGAAGAAGCTGTGCGTGAGGAGACCCGACGGATGGAGAGGGCGGAGGCAGAGGCGCGGACACGGCGGAGAGAGCAGAAGCAGCAGAAGTGGCGGGCGGAGGCACGGGCCCGGTACAACGAGCGGTGGAAACAGCTGTTGGATGGCGACACTCAGGAGCTGCTCTTCTCGGATATACCGTGGCCGGTATTACTCGAACAACCTACCGCGGTGTCTCTGGAGCTCCTCACGACCCAGGCGATCGCGGCCTTCCTCATACCCCAGGACGGTGAAGGGAAGGACGATGGTAGACCTTCTGACGTTATCAAGAAGGCACGCAAGGAGACCCTCCGAGAGACCATCCTCCGCTTTCACCCTGACAAGTTTGAGGGTCGGATATTGGCACGGGTTAGAGATGTGGATAGAGATCAGGTCAGGGAGGCGGTCGGCATTGTCGTCAGAGCTATTAATGAGCTGATGACGGCATAAGATTTATTGTATTATTGTGAGCATCTATCTCATGTCTTCCAACTCCACGCTGAAGAGACTGCAGCATCTAGTATGTTATTCCGCATGGACTTCGTGTATGGATCAACGCACTGTATACCTGCCAAGTAGACAAGACCCATAATATATATTGTGTAACAGTTTTTCGCTTGATCTGCTCTACCCCCACTTGCCTTCTTCAGCATCAAACCCAAATGAACGGTGAATTGGGTCGCTCCTGAAGACCGTAGTGGTCATACAAATATATCGCCTCTCCTATAACCATCATTGCCGTCCTCTTCCGGTTTCTGTTATACAGGTAGTCCAACTACCGAGCATTCGACGCCATACTGACTTTGCACGGCACGTACACCCCGCCGCTCATCTGGACCTACTGAGCGTCGCCCAGATTCGTCAACTAGATTGTTCTAGGAGGCTTGCTCGGACGTGCGCACCAGCTGGTAGGGCACTCCACAGAACTGCATGAAGCTGTTCAGGCTGCGCTCTCGCGAGGCCGACACCCCGGGAATCTCGTACTCCTGTAACAACTTCTGCGCGGTATCGGCTGAAAGGATGTGCGGGAATATAGGAATGTGCGTTAGCCAACACGCGAGCCATGGGATGACCCTACTGACCGTCTAAACTAAACAGGGTGCTGAGGCTCTTCGGGAAATGCTCGCTCACGGTGCCATCATTCTTATACATCGTGTGGAGGATGTCGTCCGGCCAGCTCGTGCTCAAACGTGCGTTGGCTCGCCGGCTCTCCCTGCCTCGCTCAGTCAGATTGCGCACCACGAAACGCCGCAAACACCGGCCACGCACGAATTATGCAACCTCTGTTGGGCTTCCGCGAGCTCCTTTCGGGACCGCACGACTTCGTCTTGCAGCTCTTGCGGAATATGCTCCTTCAGGTGCTCAGCGACTTGCTCTGCGACCAGCTGGTCAATTTGTTCCAGGACGCCCTGCTCAACTGTATGTCTTATGAGCGCCGTTCAGCTCCCGGCGTAAACCGACGCTCACTCAGCGTTCGCAGATGCTGCATGACATCATGTTCAAGCACTTCTTGGAGGAGAGCTGCCGGGTGTGATCTTTGTATCAAGTTCTTCGCGTCCGAGGTACGATGTAGTCTTACACTTGATTTCCTCAACCTGTTTCTGCTGCTGCTGATCTTGCGCGTCCATCTCTTTGCGCATACTGATGCAGTGTCAGCTATCCTTGGATGATTGCATTATTATGTCCGAGATACTCGACCTTTCGATTATCCTCGCTACAGCCGGATCACCCTTTTGCTTGACCGTCTGTATCGCCTGCTCGCCAATGCTATCAATAGATTTCTAAATGAACAACGGCCCTGTCAGCGTCGCTCTCTCATTTGTGTACGTTCACGCACGCTTAATACTCCTAATGACTCCTTCATCTGTGCAAGGAGCTTCTGCGTACAGACAACTTCCTTTGGTGGTGCCGGCAGGCTGAGAGCATGGTCTCCGCTAGGAGTTATTGGTGAGCGAACTGTTGACGCATGGCTTGGCGACATGGTGTGCAGTGGTACTCTTGTACTCTCTCAGGCGAGTCGTAGTCTTATCTACCCGCTACTATTCTTCACGTTCGGCCGCCCACGACATGCGTCTGCAGCATGGTGCAGGGCTGTTCCGATTCAGGCAGAAGGGTTCCTATATGAAGACTCGGTGGCGCGCTGATATCCAAATCAGCTGTGCATGTGTATGTGTGCGTGTGAGCGGGAGGAAAGGGGGATATTACAGCTCCCTTTCAAGTCTAATGTATTTAAGAGGACAGTATGATTATTTGCTACAACGGGGGCCGCGCCTCGCTAGGCCTCCTGGGATCTCCACAGCCGAGTCCCTCCTGGCCGAATGGATAAATGCGGCAAAGTCCGTCGCGAGCACGCGCTGCTTCACAATTGTGCTTCTGCTGATGCATGTGCCTCGGATGTCGACGGCTCTGGCGGACGTGATGTCGTGCGCTCGACGACCACCGGCTCTCCCGCGGCAGCAGCGTTCAGCTGTGCGGCCATGAGCGTGCGGAACCTCGAGCCCTCCTTGTTCAGCAGTTGTCGGTAGGTCCCCTCCTCGGTGATATGGCCATCTGCGCGGAGCATGATGAGCGTTTACGAGTGCAGAGACAAGACCGTAGCAAACCTTCTAGGACAACGATCCTCTCAGCCCGTGCAATGGTCGACAGGCGGTGCGCCACAATCAGACATGTCGTCTGTCGCGAGTGGAGGATCTTGTCAATCGCGTCGTTCACCTGCACAAGATATCCTTATGAGCCAAGTACGGGGCTTCGCTACGCAGAGAACGCACCCGATGCTCAGATGACGCGTCCAAAGAGCTGGTCGCCTCATCGAGCGCAAGAATTGCCGGCTTCTTCAGTAGTGCACGTGCAATTGCGAGACGCTGCCTTTGGCCACCGCTGAGGCTTAGCCTACCAACTAATACGAATCATGAGTCAAGGTACCCCAGTCAATCTTGTCTATAAACTCACTTTCGGTGTCGAAGCCTTTGGGCATGCCCCACGCGAACTCGCAGTTTGCCTCGCGAGCGGCGGCTTCGATCTGCTCCCTAGTGGCGTGAGGATTACCGTAGGCAATATTCTCGGCAATTGTCCCTGTAAACAGAACGGGGTCCTAGTACACGCAGTCAGGGGATGCATGCCATACGAGTAAAACTATCTCTGTGCGCACCTGAGGAACGACGCCAATGATACTCCTCCAAGAAAACGGCTTGAATTCTCGGATATCTGTGCAAACCATCAACTCCAGCCAGAGAAAATCAGGAAACGACAGACCTTGTCCATCGAACGTGACTTTCCCCTTGACTGGGTCATAATACCGCATCAGCAGCGCATTGATCGACGACTTCCCGCTCCCGCTCTTTCCCCTGCATACCCAATTAGTCGTACGCGTTGTTTCACAACTGCCAGCACCACGTACACAATCGCCACGCTCT
Source organism: Obba rivulosa (assembly GCA_001687445.1). Taxonomy (NCBI): domain Eukaryota; kingdom Fungi; phylum Basidiomycota; class Agaricomycetes; order Polyporales; family Gelatoporiaceae; genus Obba; species Obba rivulosa. The sequence continues at coordinate 12,104 of KV722354.1, forward strand.
CACCGACCTTCACCTCGAGGCTCAAGTCCTTCAGGATCTCAACGCCCTTCCGGCTCGGGTACTCGAAGCTGACATTCTCGAAGCGCACCGGCCCGCGCCGGCGCGGGTCGAGCTCCACGCCGGCGTCTGGCGGGATCGCGGGCTGCCGGTCGAGCAGCTCGAAGATGCGCACGCCGGCGCCGACACCACGCATGATCGAGGACTAGCGGGACGGGTGAGCTCAGCGTGGATACGTCGCACACGGTAGACCAAAACATACGAAGAACGTGCTGCGTAGAACTCAGTGAGACGAGGTCTGCGAAGAGCAGAGCATGGGCGACTCACGTAAGCATCTGCAGCCCGCTCCCGACGTACACCGTGTACAGCAGCAGGCTCGTGAGGTCCCCGACCGAGATGTGCCCCTGGCTCACCAGCGTGCCCCCTGCAGCACGGTGCAGTCAGACGCGCTGTGGTATGAAATGCGAGGGAAGGACGGACCGTAACCGAGCAACGCGAGCAGCGTGACGTTCCCGCTCCAGCCCGTGCTGCCGAAGAAGATCCCGCTCGCGACTGCCTCCTTGCGCGCGAGGTCGAGCACCTTGTCCACCTTCTGGTGGAACTTCTGCTGCTCTTGCGGGAGCGCGTTGAATGCCTGGACTGTCCGGAGCGCGGAAAGCGACTCCTGAGCGACCTAAACGGGCCGCAATGCAAAATATGTCAGTATCAGAAAAGAAGGCATGCCGAAAAGGTGATATGAGAGGAGCATGACAGGAAGACGCACCTTCGTCATCTCACCGAGCGCCTCTTGTGTCCGGTTCGAGAGCTTCTTGAGGTATCGACCGTAGAACACCTAACACGACGATGGCATCAGCCACTGCGCTGCCAACCTGCACCACAGGCTTCTGTCCACTTACAGCTCCGAGCGAGACAGGCGGAACGACCGTAAGCATGAGGAGTGTCAGCGTCGGGGAGATGTAAAACATCGCGCCCACTATTCATTCGAAAAATGGCAATGGAGCAGATCAAAGATCAACGGGGTTGTGGACAGGGCCGGGGAGCGTACAGTGCAGGATCATGGTCATGACGAGGGACAGCCGGGAGGAGGGGGAAGGGACGCACGTCCAGCAGAGGCCATCACGATTGAGCGTAAGCCGTCCGAGAGGTTCTGTGTCACGCTGTCCATAAGTTGAGCTTCGTCTTCGTCATAAACTGGTGCTAGATGCCGGGAACGGCGAGCTGCCGAGCCCGAAGCAGGCAGTAACTCGGAGATCTCGGGTACCGCTCTAGAACGGGCATGTGGTAGAGATGGACAGACATACCTCTCGCCGACGATGCTCGAGTCCACGCTAAGTCTGCTAATCACGTCGCCCTCGCCGCGCTCGACGAATTCGACCTCCTGACGTAGTGCGGCACCGTACATCCGTTCACGCAACTGCGCGACAATCCGTTGACCTAGCGATGTTTACAGTATTTAAGCCCTAGTTTGTGTGAGAGAGTCCTGGCTACGCACCCGAGACGCGCATGAGCATAGCCCGTCCTGCATTCGCAACCGCGCCGATTGTAAAGACAGACAGTAAAAGCACCGATGCCTGCCCGATGGAGAGACCGAGTGGTATTTGCTACAGTAAATGCGGTCAGAATCACCGCTCTCACAGTGCCGAGTGAAAGTGCAAGGCACATCCCCACGCGCGCCCGCCACTTTCGCAAGTCACGACAGACTCACAGGTTGCGTCGACGTGAAGTAGTCAATCAGCCTCCCGATTGTGAACGGTATGCTCATGGACACGGAGGAGGAGACGAGGAGGAGACCGATGGCAATCCCAAGTGGCTTGCGCTCTGGCTTGGTGAGCGCAACGATCTTCCGGAACGATGATGCGCTCTTGCCCGGATCCGCGGTCGCGCTCGGTAGAAATCTATATAGCAGTGAAGGCTTCGCCGAACCTGTTGGTGCGCTTCGCGGTGGTGCTACTGTCCGGCCTGTGCCTGGCTTGTCTGGTGGTGGATCTTTCGGAGGTTCTGGTGTTGACTGAGTTGCGAGAAATCGTCGACCTGACATCCAACATGGCGAGAATTTTGATGGCGTTGTGGACAGTCGGAGACGGAGGGCGATTCCCCTCGTTCTGAGAGGAGTTGCGAGGCCGTACATCGTGGCGAGGGAGGGGACGAGAACGTGGAAGAAGAGGTCACAGCTGCACCTCGGCGCGGAGCGACGACACGATCGTGCAGGTGACGCGGCACTTGCCGACGCCGGCGGAGACGTGAACGAGCACAGCGTAATCTATCCTCCTCCTCCTCCTGCCTTGCACATGAGAGTGCACTCGCGCGTGTATGACTTGTGGGCAGACTAATAACTAGATTGTAGCAGACAGTGCCTGCCGTCTGGACTTCTACGGGCACTGCCTCACGAAGAACCTTCTCGATGCATAGCTGCAGGCATCTGTGCATGCGCATGCGCGTGAGCCTTAAGACACGAATAAACCCTTGGGCTCGTTCTTTCAGAGACTCCTTCCCCTAGCTCCTGTTCATTGGCTTCGGGAGTCCGCACTGCGCCATGGTAAAGGGCTCCGTGCCGACAGGCTCAGATCAGGTTGAATCCTCACGTCTTCTAAGAATGGCATACGTCGAGCTACCAAAGGCCCAGAGAACTCGCGGTGTCAAGAGACGTTACAAACCTCTGCAATGTGGACAGATCTACGTTTCACCGATTATTGTTTCCGTTGAACATTCGCAACAGTACCCGCAGATGAGTTAGTGTTCCGGGGCATAGGGCGGAAGAAATCAATGGAGGTCGTGCACAGTCCTAGTCCAAATACTCGGTATGGGAGTGAACATACAATTTTCGTCGTTACGCCATGTCGCATAACAAAACCTGGGTACGAACTTTGATTTACCTCCTGGTGCGACTTTTGCCGGTACTTACGTCCAGAACCAGTATCCGGTTAACAATAAGCTACGTGTTCTTCCCGCCGGCCACTTCCAGCTTCTTGTGGGCACCCGATCTCTCCCCGTTTCGCCATCCAGACCATTGCGGTGGTGGCTAATGCGCTCTTGCGACTGCATGCGCTACACTAATATCAATGCGAAAGGATAGCAGTGGAGCCGGGGGGGGGGCTTGCCAATCGATATCTGGTTTCTCATCTTGAGAGCCATTGATGAAGACCAGTCGTTGTCTGCTTGTGGTAAGACATGTAAAGTCTTGGCACGTCAGGTGGAACGAATTCGGCGCTGCCGCATTCAAAGAGCAGTCTGCTCAAGTCCTGTGCATCTGCCCTAGAAGACACGAAAATCCTATCATTTATCTCGTGATAGACATGATTCTATATCTTCCGCGGTCACCAATCCATTCTTCTGATCTTGTGCCAGCTTTAGCCTCATGTTGAGCGCGCATCAGCTTAACGCAATTATCGATGGGTCAGTAATCATTAGAAAATCCATGAAGAAGGGCTAATATCAACCACAGAGTTGCGACCCGTCCAGGGGGCTTGCCAACAAACGTCTGATTCCATATGTTGTGTGCTGCCGGTGACTGGCGCTCGCTGTTCTCATGTGGCATCACCTGCAGGGTTTTGGCCCGCCAGTAGAGCGAATTAAGCACAACCGCAAATCTCTTCCTCTGTATCTCAGGAACAACTTCCATATGGCCCCTTCCCATTGTCAAGTATCTCGAGACGTTCTCCTTGATCGTCTCTTACAGCTAGGTCCGATTTAGCCTTTCGTAACGCCACGATCACTGATTCACTCGCTTTCCGCCCATTGTTCAACACTCGTCTATGGCACGCAAAAATCCAGGAGTTCAATAGAATGGTTCATCGGTCAGTTACATTTTCATGGCCATTTCACCAGGCTCACAATAGCGTCAGGCGCACGACTCTTCCGGGTGGCTTATGTCTCGACATCTGGTGCCTCATCTTCGAGGCGATTGATGATGTTCGAGGATATATTTCTTGCAGTATGACCTGCAGGATCCTGGCCGATCTGGTTGCGGAGATTCGATCCCACCGGGTACTGAATTATCCCCCCAACAGTTCTTTGAAGATGCACCGGCTGCATTGTCACCTCCGTCAGGATCCCCTGCTCGGTATGTCCTTGACCGAGGTCCTCATTCCTGCGGAGTCGTTATCAAGATTTCTATGCATGTTCTCTGGACGATTGTACGTCCTGCGTAAGATCCGCGTCCTTGGCGACTTTATACCACGAACAGCGCTATCGTTGTTACGAAGTCCAATTCTCGCCGCCTCCTCGCGCTTCATGCACCTAGCAAAACTCGACATATCTTTATGTTGCCTTCTGGAATTTCGGCAACTTCACCGTCTTATCTGCGCATTCCAGAGTTTAATCGAATTGACACTGAATCACGTGTCGTGGGGCAGGCGTGAAGGAAGGCGCTTGGCTGACGAACCCTTCGCTAAATTTCTGCGACTGGGAGTGATCAAGGTAAGTCCGGTTGTCATATCTGCCCGAATGTCGCCCATCGATTACACATGGATATATTCGGAGGACGTATCGCAATACGAGGACTTTCTCAGTGTACCGAACATTTTGCACAGTCTGTCACAGCTGACTCTCAAGTATTGGCATATTCAAGAGACGGTGAACGTGATATTAGAGACGCCCGCAGCTCGGAAGACGGATACCACTTGACATCTGACCCGTGCGGCGATTACATGCATCCGCGGTGCGCATAGCTCTACATGGCTCCAGAAATGCGCCATCTTACTGGAACGACTGCTCAGCTCACCGCATGCCGGTTGCCCGGGCATAGTCGACATCAACTTCATGCGCGCCCCACAATATGCGTTGGATATATTCTGCACCGAACGCGCGGCATTTCCAGCCTTGAGAGCGTGGGGAGGAGTCGTCAATATTCGAGGTAGTGTGTGGTGTCGTGAAAAGTGCAGTTTCGAAGAAGTGGACATGGTATGGGTGAACAGTCCGAGTGCCGCAGTGGAGTTTCCGGGATCGCAAGTGCACATGTAGATCGAAATTTCGCAGCGGGGCCTCGGCACGAGAATCAGCTGTCAGGCATGGAACATTTAGGGTTAGAACGAGGATGATGATGGGTGACCCGTGGACGAGATATTTTAATACAATATATCACCAGTAGGGACATCTGGAATGAGAGCATGCTGCTCTGCTGATTATGGAATGCTGCCCAACATTGTCCAACGACGCGGTTGGTGACTCATCACTGGCGCCGAAGCTAGCCTTTAGCTGCCGGGAAGCCAAACGGTACAGTGATCGTCTGTACAGGCAAAATGAATAAAAATGGATGGGTTAGTGGAGAACAAGACATCCCAGAGACGAATCAATGTTAGCTCGTTGCTCGAGGTCAGTTCGAGCCTCGAAGTTGCTCCTGATTTTGAGATCGCATGGCGTGATTGTCACGAGCACGTGAGTCGTGACTTGACGTGAACGTGCGCGTTGCAACGAGGCGCGCGCGCGCGTCAGCGTGGCATGATACTGAGCCACTAAATTGAATAGAGACTATCGCCGGGTCTTCTTCAGCTGCAAATGATTATCAAGCCCACACTTCACCTCTGAAATTAGCTGCTGCTGAAACCGCACCGTATCAGATATGGCTGACCTCAGCTTGAAGCTTGCAACGCCGTCGAATTTTCCTGCATTTCCATTCGCGCCATACGACATCCAGCTGTCTTTGATGAAGCATCTCTACTCTTCAATCGAAGACCGCAAAATTGCGATATTGGAGAGTCCTACAGGAACGGTTCGTTTCCAAGACATTGTTTTCGAGTTTAGACCGGCTCACCATTAGACACGCGTAGGGAAAGACGCTCAGTCTATTGTGCGGTTCGTTGACATGGCTTGCAGATGAGCAAGCTCGCGCTCGGAAAGGGGAGCTGAGTTTATTCTCCCAAGACAGCAGCGGTAAGTCCGGACTGAAGCAGCAATTGCGAGACTGACAACTCCTGTGATAGATCCAGACTGGGTCCTTGCGCAAACTCTGGCACGCAGACGGCGCGAGCTCGAGGCTGCGGACCAAGCTTACGCAGCTCGCCTTGCTGTGGCACGCAAGAAGGATGCAGCATTACGTGTACGCGCTCGAAGGTTGGGCGAGATGCGCAAGCGGCCAGTAAGCGCGATCCTTCCTCATCGACCCACGATATCCTGATGAGCACGTAGAGAACAAGTGCAACGGGAGTTATGAAGGCGGATGAGATTCATACCGATATTGACAAAGAAGACGAGACTTTCCTCCCTGAGGATGATGATGGCTCGTCTTCTTCGGGCGACGTGGAGGGCAGCAACATCTCCCCAGCTGTTCGAGCACTGATGAGACAGTGAGTAGCTCTCTTCTTTAGGCTATTGTATATCGTCTCATATATTGATCCAAGTACCATCTTATTGTTATCCCTAGGTTAGACCCTGGAAGACACAGCGTGCATGAGCCTGGCTTGGAGCCAGAACCCACGTGTACGAAGATCTACTATGCGTCGCGTACGCATTCTCAGCTCGCGCAGGTGTTGCATGAGCTGCGATCCTTGCGCTTTGGCGATTCACCCGATCACAACGGTTTCGCTACCGGAAAAGATTCCTCTTGCGAATCTTCCACTACATCGGTGAAAGCTGGTGGCTCCATTCATCCGTCCGGTACCTCGAAGAAGCGACCTATATCCGTGCTTCTCGATGAGTCAAACCTCCCCGCCTCACAACCCGCGTCCAGCTCCGTACGTTCTGGAGAGGACACTTATCCAGATGTAGACAATCAGACACGTGCTGTGTCTCTCGGTGCTCGGAAGCAGTTGTGCATCCACGAACGGTTACGCGCACGTGTGGGAGTGGGAGAACTTGATGAGGCATGTCGAACAATGCTGGGAGGTGAGTGCTGTACCATGGTCCACGTCAAAGAAACCGGAGTAATATGTACCCGTGGCGCGTGAGACTGATCTTTCTGCTGCATCAAATGATCCATAACGATGCAAAAACTGACTGATAGTATCGTGGGCGTCTTAGAAAAGGGCGACAAGCGATGTCCGTATCTGCCCTCAGTGGAAGAAGAGACGCGCATGCTAGATTTCCGGGACCAGATCCTGGTGCGTTGGAGACCGTAATGGCGCATCTATCCGTCATTGTTGAAATGTGTACTGAACGATCAACGTCAGGCAGCACCCAAGGATATCGAGGACCTAGTGCTCGCAGGACAGGCGTCGGAGACGTGCCCATATTTCGGCTCCCGCAGAGCGATACCACAAGCACAGGTTCATCTACCGTTAGCCAGTTCTCAGACATATCACTAATAATCCAATTCCCCGGTAGCTGGTACTCTTACCATACAACCTGCTCCTCCAAAAGACTGCGCGAGAAGCGCTTGGGATTGATCTGACGAACCAAGTCGTGATCATCGACGAAGCGCACAGTACGTATCCTGTCCTCCACGTCTCAACGGACTGCAATAACCTGGTCTCTCTTGTAGATCTCATACCGACCCTCCTCTCCCTTTCAACCACCCGTCTACCCTTCCGTACGCTAGCAACTGCAAGAAGCCAACTGTCGATCTACCTGAATCGCTTCCGGACACGTCTGGCGACCACTCACTCGCTTCATCTCATACGTCTTGTAGGCCTGCTGGATGCGCTGCACAAGTATGCGGAGGAGTGGCGAGAGGCGCGCCTGAAGCAAACTCGTAACAACGGAGGGGGGAAGGACGGAGCCGGGACCGAGAATATCGAGATCATGGCCCCAGGTGAGCTCCTATCGAGACTGGGTCGGAAGACGGAGGGCGTGAATCTGCTTGAGGTCGAGGCTTACTTGCGGCGCAGCAAGGTATGGTTCACGAGCAGCTCTCCAACGGCAGGCTAACGTCGTATCAGATTGCACGGAAGATCTCCGGATACAGCGTCAAGGCTATGGAAAGAGCAGCTGGGAAAGGTAGGCGATCCGAATTGTGGGGCGGCGTGCAACGTGGTTCTCATTTTGAATTTCTGGTAGATCCTGTGCGGCTGGGCAAGGTGGCAAAGCTGGCCAATACGACACCTCCCCTGCACGCAGTAGAAAGCTTTATTACTGCGCTAGCTAGTGCAAATGAAGGTCAAGCCGGACTGTCTCTCTACGATTAGGAAGATCTCACCCTGTATCGCTGGACAGACGGTCGCATCACGTTCGCCTTAATCGAAGGGCAAGTAGAGGTCAAGTACCAACAGCTCAATCCTGCAACCCATTTCCGGGAGGTAATCGATGCCGCACGCTCGGTTGTGCTAGCTGGTGGCACGATGTCTCCGGTACGTTTCCCCCGCTCAATAACTGGCGTCATTCATGATTCGACAATGCTACATTGCTGCAGATGTCGGACGTCATTAATCAACTCTTTGCTGATGTGCCCAGCGAAAGGCTCTCGACTTTCTCCTGCGGTCACATCATTCCGTCGTCGAACCTAAAAGCCCTCGTTCTCAAGAAGGGTCCACGCGGCGGTGACTTGCATTTCAAGTATGAGCGACGAAGCGACCAAGCCCTTGTATGCATTCTCCGCTTAGTCTAGAGCAACGACTGATATTATTTTGTTGTAATAGATAGCCGAAGTTGGACAGACTCTGCTTAACTTTGCCAACATCGTGCCAGGAGGGATGGTCGTGTTTCTGCCGTCATACAGCTTTTTACATACGGTTAAGACTGCATGGGAAGCCAGCGGTGTAATGGACAAACTTGCATCAAAGAAGAAGGTGTGAATTCTGTCTCCTTCTCGCATATTTGAAGCCCTAATCGCATGGTTTCCTCCGACAGCTTTTCATAGAACCACAGGAGAGTACACAGGTGGAGGCAGTCCTAAGAGACTATGCTGCGCAAATCCAGCGGCCGGTAAGTTCAAACAGTGCCAGCCAAGGTATCCCTCGGCGAAGCTAACGTGGACGATGTAGAGTGCCCCTGCCCCTTCTGATAGTTCTGCACCGCTCCAATCAACGAAGTCCGGAGCCCTACTTTTCGCGGTCATTGGCGCCAAGTTATCCGAGGGTCTGAACTTCACGGACGACCTTGCCCGAGCAGTCGTCATCATCGGATTGCCATTCGCTAATCTTGCATCCCCCGAGCTGCGAGAACGGATGAACTACGTCAATCGAGCTGCTCAGCGACGGGCCGCGGATGTGAAACCTGTCCAGACAGCCCCTGGTGCAAAGGATGCAGCCACAGAGCTGTACGAGAATATGTGCATGAACGCTGTTAATCAGAGTATTGGTCAGTTCAAAAGATCCATGACGGGTATGGCTCGTGTTCTGAATGCTCAATCCCAGGACGTGCAATCCGTCATAGACACGACTGGGCATCGTTGATACTGCTCGACAGCCGCTATGCATCTCCACGGATTCGAACGAAGCTGCCAAAGTGGATAGGGGAAAGTACGACTGTTGCGGAAAGTTTCGGGGAGGCCATGAAGGAGCTCGGTGGGTTTTATCGAGAGAAGCGGGCAGCTACGATCCAATCGGGATGTAATTCAGTCATTGAGGGATGATCGATCGCACTCAGTGACTGAGATCAGATCGGAGCGGCCGGGACAGACCGTCGCGGTAAAATACACGATGGTACCCCCGAATCCTCTACGACCCTATAATCATGAGTGCCGCTCAGATCACCCTTAGAGCATCTGTGTTTGCAGTGAACCAATTCAAATGAAATTGCAGAATAAAGATGTGCGAGATTGACATCCACAGCCTCTGTCCAGGTCCATTCGGTACACCAAAAGTCCCTCTGTCACCAGACACGACTTGAGTCACGCTCAAGAGTGGCCCATGCTTCCTGTTTGCACGCATCGCAGCGATCCTGGATTAGGTTCAGAACCCTACGATCCTCGCCATGCGCCTGCCTTCTGAGTCAGCAATAATCTTCTTCATAAATATATCCGTGCGTACCTTCGGGCATCCGCAATTACGCGCAGTATGCCTGTGTGCGGAGCTAACGCCACAAAACGGCGAGCCGCAGTCTGTCCTCTTGCCAGACTCGTACAGTTTGACATAGTGCTAGCACATGACAAATGAGTATCAATGTCTCTTTCAAGGAGCTTAAGACCTACCTGGCATTTACGGTGGAAGTTTCCAAAGCTGCAAGGATATTGTTAGCACCATTGCATCGCAAAATTAGACCCGAAGAGTATTGATGGGATACTAACCACTCCGCTTTGCACATGTTGAATCTGTTGAAGTTGGTCCGGACGTATTACACGAGTTTGTGCAAGAATATCGACTAAGGTGTGGAGGGTAGGACTCGACTATTATGCTTCAAGACGTTGTTGTCTTGCATATCCAGAAACGCGTCTTATATACTGGCCACACTGCTATCATGGATGTGGATCAAGCGCCTACTATGGGCCCCGCACTGCACCATCCCGGGATCAAAACGAGTTAGCAGCACCTCCGCTGCTCCATCAAGGATGTTCGGCGCCGGACCAGCGGGCACGAGACTCGCGATCGTGTGATGAAGCAGGCGCAGCAACCCCCTCGGAACTGGTTTGACTGAACTGTATCAGGAACGCAGCTGAGAGAGGGTGCATGGGAGTCAAGATCAACGCATGAGTGGTCTAACAAGGAGCCGCCAGCGAGATATGAAGGCTGATATGTGCTGGAGGGGCGTTGCGAGTCTGCTGGGAAGGACCCGGCAAGTACCCATGACAGGAAAGAAGCAAGGTTCGGCAATACCTATCACGGGATCTCGGAGGCAAGTAAGCATGCCGGCCCCCTCGAGGAGGGATGTGATCAGCTGAAGAGTGCGGAGACAAAGCCCATACATTCCAGAGAGCTCATTCACTCACGAATCCGGAAGAGACATTCCTCGTAGACTTCTCACACCCTCACTGGAATACCATTTCGGCTCATTGCCGCAAGATCAGCGTGGGTACAGGATGGCCTGCGCCACGACAGACTACCCACCGCCATGGGCGGGAGATGTCTGTGGAGCGCTTGAGCAATTTGCGATGCTCGAGTCTGCATCTTTCCGTGAAACATATTAGCATTGGCACACCTTGCCGTTGCGAGTAATGCAACGCATATGCAAGACAATGTGGACGTCAGAACGTGCATCGAGCACATACGGATGAGCTATTTCTATCAAGAGCGCTTTCAGCATTAATGGCTCAGTACGTAATGCACCGTAAACGCTGACCTGCTCGGCGAAGCACAGTGGAGAATCAGGCCGAAGGGCCGTGCTCCGGTCCTAAGCCATTCCCAAGCAGTCAGATCCCTTCCCTGACCTCCATCGTGCACATTTCGACGCCGACAGCGGCACGGATCACGAGCCACCCGGGGCTTTCAGTTGGTGCGTTCTCGTGTGTATTAGGTCTTTTATGTAACATTAAGCCGGAAACGCTGATGCAACATTGTTGATTATTGCTCTTGCAGTAGTAAAAGGCAATAAGAAACTGTCGGAGTGGCTGAGTAAGATGTTCTGGACCCATTCACACCGCTAACTTGACAACGAAGGATGAAATCAAATCGGATTCCATTACGTATCAGTCCGACCTCGTATTCCGTCCAGCGTATGGGAACTTCAGGGGGATGGCTTCTAGTGGCCTAGATCTGGGTTCCGAGGTTGGATTATCTGCGGAAGATCCGTAGGATCCCCAGGCGAATGGGTTCAACGACTCCACGGGAAAACGAAGGCGAAAGGTAAAGCGACAGCCCAACGCGTACGGGAAGTAGCGCCTGTGCAACATGCGTCTATGTCCACAGCACCAAGTATATTATGCACAGCAACGACACACCTTGGTCAAGGCATATGCAACAACAGCATTTGCGACATCTCCGGCAAGTTGTCCGCCAACGGACACGCTTGCTTGCGGTGCGCTCGTGGCAATCGCAGTGTTCACTTCATCATCCGCCGCAGTAGGCGACCTCGCGCCTCTCTGTCGCTTCTCAAAGCCGAACACACCATAACGCCGTCCCACCCTCTCGGCCCATGCTTCACCCTCCTGCACCCAATCTCTCAGACGCGCGCTCAACCAAGTACCGCCAGCTGGAGCGCTGCGCAAACTCGTGTTTTGCGCATTGTCAACGGGATTCTGCGGCTCGGCGGTGGCGGAGACCAGTGCGCTGGCGATTCTGTCGCCGATACCGAGCGCTCGGGCACCAAGAAAGAACCCCGCAAGTGGGACAAGGGCGGTCAACTCGTGCAAGATGGCGAAAGAGATAACTAGAGACGGCAAAGGCGTCCGTGTGCGCTGTGAGAGCGCCGCAAGCGCGTCTTTGTATGGTGCAAATCGAGAAGACTGAGAATGTTTTGAGGGACTGGTCGATAGCATACGGCGCTGAACGATATATCGCGGGATGGTAGTGAGAGGCCCGACGCCGCGATATCCCCGGGTGTAACAGATGTCGCTGTTCATGTTATGTCCGCGGTGTCTCAAGCATCAGGTTGGGCTTGGCCTAATCCTTAGATAATGAGTAGAACACCAACAAATGCAGGATCGTTCGAAGTTCGATGAGGAGGAATGATGGACGTTGCTGGGATTGACCAGACCCATAGCGGCTGCATGCGATGATCATTCGGCGGCCTTAGTAACCGAGCCGCCGACGAAATGAAGTTGAGATTGAAAGGGCATACACAGCTGCTGAAAGGGGGCTTCAGTATTTAAACTCCGAAAGCCTATACTAATACTGTGTACTTACTTGTGTACTTACACGGACCAAAAATTCAAGGCGTTCATTGCTTTCCCCTTGCGGTCGGACTTCATTGGTCGGTCGTCCCCTGTACGTCTTGTCTGCCTCTCGTTGGGCTCTCTCAAATTTGGGCTTGTAAGAGGAGAAGCCAAGGATATACCTTACGAAATTGGCCATGCTCTCCCGCTCATTACCCAGGAACTCGCTACTACGAGCGAGACGGAGAACACGTCTATCCCTGAGCTCTATACGCGCACTGTCTACCCCGGTAGGCACACAACGGCCCTCTACTGTGGATGATCCCTTTGACTTCCTACCTCCGACCTCGATTCCTCGGCGCGACATCGAAAACTCGCTTCCTCACTCGCGAAAGGACGACTTCCGGTTCGATTCTACGCCGGAGGATAGGTACTACGATGCGGACGATCGTGGAACTACACAAACGTTTAATGGCGCAAACGCGGAGGCTATCAGGCTTAAAAACAAGAATACTGTGGTAGTGCGCCCGTGGGGAGGCTTGTCCTCCATGGCCGAGGTTATGGCGATCCTATGTGCGATGGAGGAGCGCTTTGGCTCAGTGCGAGAATTCGCAATCTTACGCGTACGTCCTCACGACCTTTTCTTTCTTTGTCAAATGCTCGTTTATCTAGGATGATAGCGGCAACATCTGACCTCTGGCGAACAGGATCCCGAACTCAATGCGCGCTACGCCCCTTCCTTCCGTCTCGCATTCCGCGATGCAGACTCCTACCTTCGCGCAGTTGGAGGAGGGCCTGCAGGAAGTGTCTTCCAAGTCGAGGTTCCAAATTACGATGTCACAAAGCCGGGAGGGCCTGGGCTCGAAGACCTTCAAGGCCTACTGGAGCCGCGCGAGTGGCAGGGCCCGGACTATGCTGCGCAAGCTGACTCAGTCATTGAACATATTCTGAAGGAATATCAAGAGAAGATCGATGCAGCAGGCGCGGCTGAAGGAGAAACTGCGTCTGAAGGAGATACTGCGTCTGAAGGAGATACTGCGCCTGAAGGAGAATCTGCACCTGAACCGCCCAAGACGCGAGTCGTAGATGTTCGGGTGGAACCTGCCGGTAAGTCTCGTATTATGGGGACTGTAATTCTGTCTTCTTCTGATTTTCTAATCTTCGCCTTGCAAACGTGCAGAATACCCTATTAGATTTGCCGGCCTGCGGTATTCAAGGCACGAGCAGGCTCAGCAGCAGTTTAAAACAGCCTTCGCGACGTGGGGCGGGTTCTATTTGTCACATGAAGGACCCGTCCTACCGCGGCGGAACGTCGATGTCGAAGACACATACATGCGCGAGGTGTCGAAATTCGCGCCAAGGCTTCGGATTCAAGATCCCAAACGACCTATCTTGCAACCAGAAGTCAAGGAGCAAGAGCCAGCCGAGACCCCGCATCAAGCGGACTCGTCAGTACAGTCCACATCCGCGTCACCAGTGTCCGAAGCAGCATGGTCACCACAAGCCGACTCCCCGCAAGAGCCGGAGCCAGAGCCAGTACGGATCAGTGAGGCCGATGTCCGCGCCGCGACCAGCAAGTTCGCGGCGCGCTTACGGGCTACGACGGAGTCTGCGCCTCCACCCGCCACCCCCGAGCCTGTCGCTATCCCCGAGCCTGCACCGGCTTCGCAGCCTATGAAAGGTAGCAAGCGCGAGCGTCTCCTTGCACAGGCTCGCCAGGCTGCGCAAGCAGAGGTACAGAAGGAGAGAAATCCGGATCCAGTTGAGAAGTCGAAGACAGAGCAGACGAGAGAAGAGAGAAAGGAGAAGAACGCGGTGTCGTTGCGCGACCGCGTCTGGCAAATTATGGGTGGGAGGTGGTTCTAGAGCTCGACATCTATCACGTCGTCTATTGCATTATTATATTTTACTTTCCCCTGCTCTGGCGGACGGGTCTAGATCTAGGAGTAGCTGAAGTTCGTTCCCCATTTTACATCTGCGACCCCTCGCGGCATCAGAAGTTCGGCTAACCTCTGCGGTTTGTTTTCTCTGTAGAAAATGAACTGCACTGCAACCGCGGCCGCACCATGAAGCATGACATGAATAGTACTGCAATGTTGTATCCTGGTTGGCGAGCTGATTGGAGAGGCTTGTGCATCATGACGCGCGTGAGCGACGCGTACCATTCCACGTGGCCATGAGGTAAGTGTGAATTGAGGACTCTGGACTGCTCTCGTTCAGTTTCCATTCATCTCTCTATTTCCTTCTTTGTCTTGACTCTTGAAACCCCTTCGTGTGGGTAAACGTGTTGCAAATCGCCCTCTGCAGCATACATACATTCAAGTAAAGGGCAGACCAGATCACCAAGCGTACGCAAGGTAGACGTACGAGAGACTCCACCGTGCTATCATCCGTGAGACTCAATCAACCTCGTGTTTACCCCATGTGCATGTGTTTTTCTTCTCTTCTTTCTGTCCAAATCTCATGCAATGATAACAGGGGTCGGCGTCGAATCCTCTCGAGGCGTCCGACATGCAGCACGAGTTGCCATATGTCGACTTCCTGAGCTCCAATTTCAGCATTCTCACTCCATGATTGGCCGTCTTCCGGCGTCTCTCCTTGAACAGGTGTCAATGCATCATCTTTCGGTCCCGGGAAGTCCGATCGGCCGAAACATAGCTCCTCTATTAGTCAGGAAGTCCGAGGTGCGCATCCACTGTTGAACTTAAGAAGTCCTCAAGTGGAAGTCATGCAGCACACACTGCAGGCCTTCTGAAGAGGCGACTGTGAGCATCGAGAGCCAACTGCCACCGAGAGCCGACTGCAACGAGCGGAGGACAGCCAGAACGAAATACCGGCCGCTCTGTCAGGTGATCCGTCTTTACCGGCGACAACGCTGCCGTGCGGCGCGCGCCTCGACCGTGCCGGCGCGGAAGCTGCAGAATTCTTTTACTACAACACATAAAATGCAGAACACAGGCAGCGTGTTCTGCAGCTTATAGATGCTCTTCTGATACGCCCCGTCTCCAGCTGCTAGCTAATAGAACATCTGAACATCCTTCACGTCGATGGCTACCGCTATTATGCCCATGCCCAACACAGCACACGACCAACATGAATCCGACAGCCACTCGGTCACCGCACCAACGACGCACGATACGATCACTGTCCACGAGCGCGACGAGCAAGGGCCACGAACAGGAACCTCGACACCTCATAAACGACCCGCATCTGTTATCTCTCTCACTGATCAAACCAATCTCCTCCCGTTTCGCAAAGTGCTTGCGGTTTTCTTCGGTCTTGCCCTCTGCATCCTGGTCACATGCCTCGACTCGACCATCGTAGCCACTGCGCTTCCCACGATATCTGCCACTTTTAACGCTGGCTCTATTTCTTCCTGGGTCCCCTCTGCGTATCTCCTCACGTCTACCGCATTTCAGCCACTCTGTGAGCCTGCTGTGCAATTGCCTTGGTTCCTTCTGACTAGCCTTCCGTGATGTTCCTTATTGACTTCCAGATGGACGGTGTACCGATATATTTGGGCGCAAGGCTGGCTTGTGCCTCGCCATGGGCATCTTCATGATCGGAAGCCTCGCCTCCGGCTTCTCGCGCAGTATCATTCAACTCATTATCTTCCGAGGCTTTGCTGGAGCGGGCGGAGGGGGTATCGTGAGCATTGGGCAGATTGTCATATCCGATGTTGTCACATTGCGCGATCGGTGAGCACCTGGCCAAAATAGAGACTGTAAAGCGACGGTAAAGCTTGGGAGACTGATACTACCATTTTCCAGAGGAAAATATCAGGGCATCATTGGTGTGGTTGTCGCGTTCGGATACGCGGTTGGTCCGCTCATCGGCGGAGTCCTGTCTGAGAAAGTCGGCTGGCGTGTATGTCCCTCTCATTCAACTATGTAAGGTAATTTGGATTGACCCACGGCTTTCTTAGTGGTGTTTCTGGGTAACCCTTCCGATATCCCTCATCGCTGTATGTGTTGTTCTCCTCGTTCTTCCGTTGAAACGAGTGGAAGGCGATATCAAACGGTATGCAAGCATCTTACTCTGTGGCTCGGAACTTGCCATAAGCGGATTTTTGATTGTGTACGCAGAAAATTGGTAGCAGTGGATTATCTCGGTGCACTTCTGACACTCGCAGGCTGTACGCTCGTCTTGCTTCCACTTATCTGGGTGCGTTATGAACCACCCCACAAAGTCGACGGTTCTTCTGACAAGTACCCGTTCGCTATGTTTTCTTATTTTGATCAAACACTTTTCACAGGGTGGTGTGACGTTTCCATGGACGTCTGCCATCGTTCTAGTGCCTCTCTTCTCGGGTCTGGTCGTTGTATCCTTATTCTGTTTGTGGGAATGGAAGGGAGCGCGTCTGCCCATTGTACCCAGTGAGGCATCCATCATCCAGATATGCATCTCACACTCACGCCGCTGGTCAATTAGTGTATATTTTCAAGCATGTCACTGTCACTGGAGTCTACATTACAATGTTCATCAAGTACGCCTGCATTCACTCAGTGTTGCTACAGTGTATTGGAGACGGTATACTAATTATCGTCTGGAAGTGGCGTTATTTTCTACTCGTCACTCTTTTACCTCCCACAGTTCTTCCAGGTCGCTCTTGGCTATTCGCCTATCCGATCAGGTGTTTTCCTCCTCCCTGTCCTTGTCAGTCAAACTCTTGCCAGTTTTATTTCTGTATGTCTGCAGCCACTTCAATTATTTGCCACGCTCGCTCTTATTGACGGAACGGTGCACAACAGGGACAAATTATCAGCAGGACAGGCCGCTATCGTGTGAGTGTTATTGAGTGTTGCATTGGTCTGCCAGGGTCGATCAAATTTCGCTAAAATACCACCGTAGAACATCATTCACTCCGGCTTCACCATCTGGGCCGTTGGATGTGGTTGCTTGTCGACTGTTACAGCGACTACGTCGCATGGCTTGCTGGTATTCTTCATGCTGATTGCAGGAGTTGGTGCTGGCCAGGTTCGCGTTCTGAGTGCTTGTTACTTGTGATGTGGCCTCGCCAGGTACTGATACTAATGTGACGTTGTGCAGACATTGCAGACAACTACGGTTGCTGCTCAAGCAAGCGTATCGCGCAAGGACATGTCCGTCGTGACCGCAGTACGAAACGTTCGTGCTCCCGAGTTCATGGCTCCTGGGATTGTTCACCGTTTACTTTCTGCTCAGTTCATTCGACTGTTGGGAGGCACATTCGCGCTCGCGATTGATGCATCTATCATGTACGTCCGCCTTTTCCTCCGTGCTGATTGTGTCACTGACTTCAGGGCAGTAATAATTCACTTCGCCACTCAATGACTTCCCTTGGGCTCCCTCCCTCCGCTGTCAATGCAATTGTCGACGACCCGACTCTTCTAGGCGCGCGATTCTCTAATACCACGGCAAATCCACTCGTGTCCCTAGGCGTGTCACCTCCTGCCGCTGCGCATGTCTTGCATGGCTACACCTCCGGTTTCCGTGTTGTTTTCGTGCTAAACGCGGCTCTCGCAGGTGCAGCTACGGTTGCCAGTATACTGATGATCCGCCAGAAGAACCTGACGCGCGACGACGAGGCGGCATTGCGTGCCAAGGCGCGCGCGGAGCTGGCAGAGGAGCAAGAAAAGAGCGGCGCTGGGAAGATGGATCAGAAGATCAGAGAGGATCTGGAAGCCGGTATACTCGGAGGCACAGGCGGCGGTATTGAGATGACTACGCTTGCCGTCATTGAAGACTGCAGGCCAGATGCTGACGCACTGCGAGAACAGCGGTCCCCATGTGACAAGGTGTAGATGTAGGTCTTGGTGTTCATCTGAATAGAGGCACGGTAGGGTTTCTTAGATGAGTGATCGTTCACGGACCGTAGGGTACAGGCACATCTGAATTAGATGGAAGTCAAGCGTCGCGGCTGCATAATCAGTGCCCCAGCACGAGTGCAAACCCCTTAGTTCGACGCTCGTTATAGCTGCCGCAGCTCTCCATGCCTCGGGGCATGTTGAGCATACTCGACTTCGATCCGATAGTCTGAAGATATTGCTGTGCATTTTCTGTGAGACCACCCATCCCGTAGGTGTACAGTGCTAGTGTAGTTGTCTACATACATGGTAATCCATACGCGTGCCGCCCTGCGCCGGTAAGTACCAAAGCGTTAACAGAGCATCTCAGAATACTCCTTGCAGGTCCTCATCCGCGCTAGCCTTGAGTATGTCTCTTGCTTCGCGAGCCGGACGGACGGTCGAGGGGCGCTCGCTCGCTATGCTCTCCTGCACCTTCTGTGCAATGCTCCTGAGGACGCCAAGCCTCTTGAATATGTTAGGCTGTTCGGATTGCGCCTCGTCATCACGAGATAGAGCGGCGAGGATGCTGCGAGAGGATAGCGAGGACGGAGGTGTTCCAGCTATCAGGTGCGCGCTGGAGAACAAAAGCCAACATCAGAAAGCGGTGCCATCAAGCCGACTGATATTGAAACGCACTCGACAATGGGTTTCACCAGTTGCGGTTCTGATGATAATGCTATGAAGAGCTCGGCAATAGCGTCCGAGTAGTGATCTAAGAGTATTTGTTAGTAAAATGCCCGTATAGACTGCAAGTGCTTTGCTTACCATCGTGACTTTCCCTGAAAGACTCTGCGACCAATTCCGCGCATGCATCTCGCGCCTTTTCGCCGACATTTGACCAAGCGCTTTGCAGCACCAATGCCAACGCTTGGATGAGGTTGCTTGCGACATCCTCGTCGCTGTTCTTCGCTGTCGTGATCAGTTCGGTGACGACTGGGTCGACGCGCGTTTGACTACGCATGAGCACGCCGAGGGCATACGCGGCTCGGGAACGAACGGCTTGGCTGGCAGGGTCGCTTGCGCTCTTCATGAACGTGCGTTGCAATTGTGGGAAGAATGGCTTAACGAAGGCCGGTATGCGTTCTAGCATGCTAGCAAGCGCGGATAGGATTGCCGACTTCACTGCAGGAGGATATGTGGCGGATTGCGTTGCGACACGGATGAGTGGTCCAGTGAATGGAACGACAAATGGCTTGATCGCCTCTTCCGTAGTACGTTCCACAAGATCCCCGATGGCATATGCGGCGTTCTCACGCTGCTCATTGTTGCCCGTGGTAAGGCCTGCAATGATGATGGGAACCATAGGCGCGACACCTTTGGGCAGGCTGAACCCGGGCACGAACGTGCCTGGAGCGCCGGTACTCTCGATAGTACGCCGCAGAGGGACGACAAGGGGCTCCAGTTCGTCTTTTGGCACCGACCTGACGAATGCGTCCAACGCCCGTAAAGCAGCAATATGCACTGGGGTTTGGCTGTCGTCCATAAGAGTCACCAATTGCCGGATCCAATCGATACGGTAAAGAGAGGAATCCAATTCCGAAATCTCGCAGAAAGTCGCGAAGAGATCGCATGCGGTGACACGGCGTTGCACTGAGTCGTGTTTGGCCCTACATGCTTGTGAGACGCTTCGTCAGAAAGCATGCATACAAGGACTCACCACCCTAGGAGCAGGAGCATCAACGTATTGAGGCCTTCAGGGTCACATATCGAAGCGAGAAGTGCGCGTATCGCTTCATCTACGGCAGACTTGAGCTCGTCATTCTCCTCCGTGGCCGGATCCTCCACGACTTTGACCAAGGCGCCAAGGATAATCGTCAAACGCTTGCTGAGAGCTGTACCTGCCACTGTGACAAGGGATGCCAGTGCCCGCGCATTGAAGACCGTCATTGGTGTCGTCGTCAAGGTTGGGATCAAGACAGGGAATACAGCAGCAGCGCGAACCTATTGTGAGAGTAGTGAGAAATTGAGTAATGTAAGTTCATATATACTCACCGTCATGACTTCTCTCAAAGCCTGCAAGGCAGTACCAGAACTGTGGCCCGGCTGGCGCAGGGCCTCAAGCAATGTCGGGATGGTCTGGTCAATGGCCTTGGCTCCTAACTTGTCTTGTAGGATGTCGAATGCCTTCGCCGCCGCGGAACGGACGTTCGCCTCGTCGTCAACGAGAGCGATACGCACCATGTGAACGATCTCGTCTTCATGACCCTCGCGTTGGCTATCCGTGGTGCTTTCCCTGCAGGCACGTCAGCCAGTCAAGCTCGCAAATGCGTCAACAAGCAACGTACATCAGCTCGCACAATGTCAAGCAAACACCCTCACGAGTTTGAGGATCCGTGGAAGTCGACCGCGAGCGCAGGATTGACACAACCTCTCCCAGAATCTTATCTCCAGACTTGCGGCACAATTCTGTGATGGTACGGGCGGCAGTCTATTTCTCGAAGTCAGTTGAAGATGGTTCGGAACGGTTGAACTACTTGCCTCCTGCTGATCGGGCTCTGTACTGGAAAGTAGCATGATGATTTGCGTGATGAGCTCCGGCAGAAGCTCGCGCACTACCAAAAGAGTCAGTGAATGCTATGGCTGGATGGATATTGATTTACCTGTTCGAGGCGTATTGTGCACTAGGGCTTTCCAGATACGCATGGAAGATTGGCGGACGACATTGACCGAATCTTGCCGTGCCAGATACAGAGCTGACAGGATCCTGTCTCGGCGCTCAAGACCCAATACTTCAACGAGAGCACGACGTGAAGACTCGGCCATGGCAGTATCTGCGACCTCCTCGTCCTCTTCGATCTCAGCCTTTCCACTGATACCTGAGACCTTGAACAGCAATTCTCCGACAAGAGTGATGGAGGATTGCTGCAGAGAGAATTGTTATTGAGAACCTTGTATACCTAAGATGAATTATACTCACCCTGATGCGCCAACCTGGATCGAACATCCCTCTCTCGAGCTCTGGTAAGAGTAGGTCGATAGCTTTGCTCGAGTAATTGGTGACGATCATTCGTCCAGCACGCATGGCAGCTTCTCGCACGTAATCCTCCGTGTCCGAAAGTCCAGCCAGAATTGGAGGTACGATCTTGGGCAAATGTGGCTGGAACCGGGTGCCGAAAGTAGCTGGTAGGAAGACCAGAAGAGACATGAAGCCTTCTCTGACGGCACTGCGTGGTGACTGGGCATTTGCAATGATATCGGGTAGCAGGCCCTCCATCCGTTCCATTCCCAGACCCGACAAGACCTCACTGAGACCCTGTGCTGCACCTTGTCGATCGACTCCAGAAGTATCGAGTTTCAGAGTGCGAAGGAGACCAGGTACAAGGTCTGGGAAGTGTATTTCCCCAAGACGCTCTACCAAAGTTCCCAACGCCTTCGCTGCTGTTGCTCGGGCTTCTGGCACAGGATCCACAAGAACGACATGGACCAAGGGAAGTAGCCGAGAGAGGTAAGGTACAAAATCCTTGGAATCCGTCAGAGAGGCAAGATTGCCCACAATTTGTGCTGCTTTCTTCTTTGTATCGGCGCCTCGCTCGCGAAGTCCTCGCTCGATAATCGGAACCACCTGAAACGATGTGCATCAGGGATCATGACTACCAACAGAGATTACGCGACCATCGCACCAAAGCTAGCGACGAATGGTCGATGTAATGCGCGAACGAAGTCTTTAATAAAGAAGCAAGGGCGTTCGGTGTCTTCGCGGGATCCACCAAGGCCTTCAGGAATACAGGCACAAGTGACTGTATCTCGGGGTTACTGATGACTTCGCCGAACTGCTTCAAACTCTTGTTCGCCGCGGCGCGGACTTGAGCATGCGAATCCGTTAGTACATCAGTGAGGCGAGGGATGACAATCGGCAATGACTGTGATAGTTGCTTCGGGGCACAGTACGCCATCATGCCCAGCAATTCGATGGAACCCTTCTTCGTTCGCCATTGTTTTTCGTCCAGACCAGAAAGTAACGAGGGCAAGATTGTCTTGACGCCATAGCCCGACATGTTTCCCATGATAACCCTGGCGGTATCATATGCGGCATCTCGAACGTCAGGGACGGAATCTCCGAAGGTGTTCAGGAGCACGGGCAGAATGTGGATGACGTAGGGTTCAAACAGCCGCCCTAGAGTACTCGAGAACGTCTCGAAGGCGAACATCGCTCCTTGGCGTGGCTCGTAACGTTTCTTGTCTTCAGCGGCAGACTTCAGCCGTTCGACTACGCTGAAGTCTTTGATCGCAGAGATGCCGACTCCCTGGATGATACCTGCAAGTCCGTAGGCAGCACCACGTCGCGCAGCATATTTTGGCGCATTGGAGAGTTCGTCCATTAGCCGGTCTACGAGGTTCTCCACAGGCGATTGCATGGTCTTGACCAACGGCGCAAGGCAATCCGCCACGGCCACCTGGACTTGCTCTGCAGGTGTCTTCAGAGCTTCAACAAGCCTCTCCACGATCTGAGGAACACGTGTATCTGTAGGATCCAGATGTCTGGCAACACGACCAAAGAGAATGACCACGGCTTCCTTGATCCAGTCCGCGCTTTCCGGGGCAGTATTAGAAGAAGCTAGCTGGCTCTCAAACATTGATATTAGCTCAGCGAGACATGCTTTGCCATGAAGATCTATCACGGTCATCCCGGCATGCAGCATACTGCGGCGCACGTCACCATTGCGGTCGCCCAGAGCTTCGTCCTGAATGAGAAATTTGAAGAATGGCTCGACGTCATCCTTCATGAAGGCAGGAGCCAGCAATTCGAATGTCCTGGCAATCGCAACTCGAGCTGGCCAAGGATCTGCACGATCCAAGCTTTGAGCAATGACCATACCCTGCATAGAGCTTTGATCAGCACCAGATCATGGGTTGCCACTGTGCACATACGTATTCGTCGTACTCTGGAGCAAGGACTTTGGCCTGATTAGGAAGGAATGAGTATATCTTCCAAGTATCATGTCGTCAACCGTTATACCTTCTCGCGGTAGAAACTCTCAAGAATTGCTAAGACACCACTAATTGACTGAGGCCAGTGTTCAATAATAGCTTCCGCAAGGGCTGCTGCTGCGCTGCTGCGAACATACGCATTTGAGTGGTCTGCAAGTCATCAGCAGCTGCGTAACGGATCATAGGCTCAATAACTCACCGAGGAATGGTAGCATATCTTGCAGGAATTGTTCAGGAACATCTAAGCCGTTGTCTTCCCAGATATGTCGAGCCAACCTGGCATTCTGTTCGTCATCATCATGGTAAGCTAGCCAAAGGTGTGGAGACCAGTCGAGGTCTGTCAAGTCGAAGGGCTGTCAAATATTGTAAGTCCAGATTAAATCGGACGTCACACCACTCATCGTACCTGAAGTGTTTGCAAACACGAATTCCTGACGTATACTTCTTGCATCAAAAGGCCATGCAACAGGATCAAAGTCTCTGCACGAGTCGCCGTCGATTGCATAGCCTGACCAAGATCGATCAAAACAGAGGAGGCATCCTTAGCGAGCTTGGGCTGGTGCCCAATCAAGTGAATCAGATCCTCGATAGCGCGGCTGCGAGGGAATAGCGGATCCGAAACTGAGGCACAGCAATGAGTGAAATACCAAGGAATGAGCCAGTGGGCTTACATTCGCCACAGTGGAACTTCACGACATCCAAGGAAAGTGCGATTTGTTCCAAAGGATCATCCTCCTCGATAACTGCAATACCACCTTGTGTGAACACCTGACTCAACAACGCATAAGCATATGAGAAGGTGGCTGCATCAAAGGGTGACTGTTCAGACAGAGAACGAAGACGATATAGCACTCGAATGATAAGCGCTGAGCGAGTGATCAGATAGCAGGTCGAGTCGATATCCACACATCAACACGCACAGTTCAGCGGCTCAACTTGTAGCTCTTCTGGAATACCGTCGACCTTCAGGCTGCGCAATGTGGCCACTCCAACCCAACGCCTGAACGTTCCCAAACGCTCGGAACAGGCATCAGCCAAGTCCTGCAATTGGTGCCATTTAGCCGGCGTCGCTGATCAGTTCTAGCATCCGTACATACCACGTATGTTTGGAAGGACTCATTTCCAACTAAGTGGACAGCTCTGCCAAATGCGCCTTGCAGGAGAAGAGTAGCAATAGGGGACAGCACAGTGCGGACGTTTTCTACGCGGGAGGCGAGAATGCTATGGACAAGGTTAAGTCCACGCTCCAATTTGGCTTTAATCTTGACCACACGCTTGCGAATTTGAGACTCTTTCTCGAGCTGAGCTTGCACTAGCGCGATATCCTGTTTGGACAGCGCAGGAGCCGCGGCTTTCTTGCCAGCGAGTGACTTCCGCACCTCCGCCTCCCACTGAGCGTCCTTGTACCCTTTGCCCTTCTTCACGGGCTCATCCGTCTTCTTGTTCGCCAATACTGGGTCGCGTGGCATCAACATATTAGAATCCGGTCATTGACATTGTGGTCTTACCATCAACGAAAGTTTTGCCTTCCGGAGTAGCCCATACTCCCAAGTCCATATCATTCAATGACTGAACTTCTTGAGCGCTCAGGTCGGACTTCAGATGCTGCAGGAGCTTAGGTAGAGTGCATTCCGGGGCCACAAAGACGAGAGTCGAGACGGCCCGGTAGGCAGCGTTAGCCAATCCACCCTCGGGAGTCTGATCACATAACAGTTCAGCATCCAGAGCGACATGGCCCGTTCGAGGGAGTATGTCACCTTGCCGTCAACATCCAGGACCTCCATAATTTTCGCCAGGAGCGTATCGAGATACTGATAAACTAGGCCGTGAGGATCTACGCCGGTCTTCTGACATAGCTCAATCCAGGTCTGGCGAACCTTCCCAGCTATGATCCTGATCAACAAGACTTTCCGAAAAAAGGCTCGCGACGGTGCTTACAGACTGCGGAGTGGTGGGCCAATATGACAAAACTGATCACGAATTTCACCTTGAGATCTTGGTCGTAATCCGCCGGCATCGCACCGCAAGACAGGACGAGAGCGGACAGGCGGCTCTCCTTCCCGCTGCCGGATGTTGGATCCTTGCCATCTCCATTCATGACCTTGGATGACGTATTGCTCTCTTTAGCCAAGTAGTTTGTTAGAGCCGTAGTGATAGAGTAGTTCACAAGGTCCGGCGATACGGAGCTGTGCTCCTCCAACGATTTGAGAGCTGAACGTCGTACATCCGGAGACGAACTCTCGACCGCAAGATGAAGAAGGGACATGCCCAGAGCGCCACTGGCATCCACGTTGTTCAGTTCCATGTAAAAATTTCAGCAAGATGACAACGGACCGAGCTTGCTCATTACGCATCAATTGAGTCTTGAAGAATGAAAGAGCGGCAAGGCTAGCGCGTAACAACCAATGTTCGTCCTCTGTGTCGCTCACTTTCTGCCATACTTTGTCCCAGAGCAGGAACGACGGCTTTGCACCAACAGTGATCAGGGATTGAACGAGTGCATTCTGGGATACAAATGTGTCTGTACACGGCAATACGCGACAGCAAATAATCGTCAGATGTGTAAAAACGGAAAAGAATGTGGTAGCTACCGAATGCACTGCACTGAGCGAGTTTGCCCAAGATGACGGCAGCCGCGATGTATCCTTCCAAAGGCCCAGCAGGTGCCGTGAGCGGATTAGTGGACACAGTTTTGAGGTTTGTCTCGAAGGCAGGGAGTAGAGATTTTGCAAAAGAAACAGTCGCCTCCAAGTTCAGGTCCTCAAGCTGCCAAAATGAATCGCCTACGAGCGAGCAGAACGCCCTCCGAATGACTGGTTTGGTATTGTTCATCTCCTTTGCGATGATAGTGACAGAATCTGGAGATGGAATCATCTCGTGGCGCAGGCAGAATCCAAGATGCAACGTCAACGCAGACCTCAAGGGCTGGATGGGAGCATCGTGGGTTTCCTTCGCAAGCAGAGGAAGCGCAATATGGACAATTGTAGGCGAAATCGTTGAAGAGGGTGTGAGAGAACCGAGCATGGTGTATAAAGTGGCACGATGTTCCGGTCCAGCAGTCTTGCCAGCTTTAGGCAGGCTGAGCAACTCGTCGACGACGAGACTGACATCCTCTTTCCTCTGGGTCTTGTTCATGATTGCCTTGAGAAGCAACGCCGCGTTAGCTCGCACGACGGGATTCGTGGATCTGGCGCTGTTGAGTGTTGGTGTCAACAGTTTGCGGAATGCGTCACCTTCGATCGGGTGAGAGAATGCGGCCACAAAATCGGCGGAGACTGGGAGAATACGTCGAAATCTGACTAAGGTGAGCTGCCAAAGCGTGACTTACCACTCAGAGAGATCTCAGGGGAACGGAGAAGGGCTTTCTCCATGGTGGGCAGAATCCTGGTCTGCAAATCATTCTCATCCACGAAATTTTGAACAAAATCTCGGAATGCGGTCTATCCGAAATGATCAGATTAAATGGAACCTGATGTAGGTGCGATACTCACTGAGATGTGGGGTCGCACAGCTGACCTTGACATGAATATTGTAGTGTAGACAGAAAGGATATCAGTCTGATTAAAACCCATATGTTCAGCATAGTGTGGTTTGAACTCTGAGAAGTCTTATCGCACCTTCAGATCCGCGTCAATGAGATTCTGGTATGCAGAGTCCTTCAAGCGGAGCGCGACATCAACAGAAATGCCCAGTAGCGGTATGCTCGACAGCGACGCAGTATTTGCCTTGCTTCTAGAGGTTAGAGTCCTTATAACCACAGGTATGTTCGTGGGGCTCTACAAACCATTAGCGTCCGGCTGTGGCAAAACACATTCCACATACCGCTCGTAGCGCCCGTCTAGTCCTTACAAGGGCGCTCTTCTGCACAGATGGTTTCACTCTTACGGACTCGTTAAGCAGAAGATCGACCAAAGTCGCCATGACACCAAGTAGCGACTCCCAAGATGGCGTCGAGGCGAAGTTAGGATTTGTCTTCACGCAACTGATGTACAGCCCGCACGTCCAGCTCAGGAGAACGAACATATCCGCCGAAGCATACGAGCTAAATTAACGGAATGTATTAGTCCCTAGAGCGCAGTACGCACAGCAGGACGTAAACACGCACTTCGGTCTCTGAGCAATCCGCCGGACTTCCTGCGAGAGCCACCCAAGAATTTGATCCAGCACTCCGAGCCTGCTCTCATTGGGCTCTCCTTCTGGCATGCCGCGTATTTCGTCGCGTTGCACCAACTCGATGCCAACAGCCTCTACAGCCTCTCGAGAAGCAGCATCAACGTAACGGGAGTATGTTTGCGTGAGAAGCTGGAACACGTCCATAGTTCGCGAGAGGCTCAAATCTATCAATACTTTCAGTTGAATCATTTATTGGTATTCCTGGTTCAAAATGCTCACCAGCATGCTTAGCAAGACCCAGCAACTCCTCCCGAAGGAACTGGATTCTCGTCTTCGTACTGTTCGTGAGCAGATGCCGCCGCGCAACCTCCAACCCACGCGGCCAATCGCTGAGTATCTCTCCTCTGCGCCATTCCGACAATCTGCTTCCCTCTCCTTCCATGTCTTCCGATCTGATCGCTGTGGATGCAATCCAAGACTCTATGTCAGATTTGCCCAAAGGCCCAGCGGGCTTCTCCCTGGCCTTGAGCTTGGCGAAATTTGCAGTGGGCGACGTATTGGCAGTCTATAAATTCACTAAGGCAATATAGATGCTGAGAAAGAATAGAAGTGGTCGCTATGTAATCGTAAGAAATTTTGGAGGGAGGTAGATGGCAGGAACGCGCATGCAGCCACCCGCGCTGTGCTGTGCGCTTAGCGCCCAGGGGGGGGGGGCAAAATGTGTCCAAGGATTAGAATCCACTAGAGTATAACTAAGTTACATGATTCCTAATATAATCTGTCCATAAATCTGTCCATGAATATGAAGCCTCAACACCTATTTATCCGCTCAGCCTTGACTTGCAGGGCATCCATGATCGCCTCCAAGCCCTCATTGCCGCCCAGCCGCGCGATCTCTTGCCGGATTTGTTGCTCTAGTGTGCATAATATTCGTACCGTATAGTCGAATGATTTCGTGTGGTGCTGAAGGTATGCGATGGTATACTTCTTCAAAGTAGGTGTTGAGGGGCGCTTCTGCAAGACATCTAAGACGACGGGGGTAAGGAAGGTGCAAGACCTGAATATAGCACGCCACTGACTCAGGACTTGTTTGTTCGACGCATCTGCACGGACTGCATGAACGATGGGGAAGGAAAATTTACCCTCTGTTAAGTCCTCGGCAAAGCCCTTGTTGTCAGCATACTACCGGAGGGACAGAGTTAGCGTCGGACCCGGAACCTCCATATGAGCGCTCACCTCTGTGCTCTGCAGGTTCATGTAATCATCGCGAATCTGGAAGTACACTCCAATCATATTCACCAGGGGTAGATAGTCCCTGTACAACACGTGCTCATGAGCTCCGATCAGGGGAGAGACTGACTATACTCACACGTCGACATTGGTCGTAGCACAGGCCATCATGAGTTTGACTGCCACACGGAACAATCCGCCAGTCTCTGTCGCACGCAAGTCAACGTGGGGCTGTGCACAGTTGACAAGATCGGCTCACTGTTGTTTACCATTGCAATGTACTCCTCCTCCGTTGGACATGACAGCGAGTCGCGCCAAAGCAGTTCAAGACCCTGGCCACGATGTAAAGATAGCAATTCGGCTATTTGCGTGAAATATGATGAGCTCTTCGTACTGCTCCCGAGCACGAATGGCGCGCCTACTCACCGGTCACAAGCCTATCCAGCTCCGTTGGCGGTATCAGTCTTGTCTTCCCCTCTCTTCCATTATCTGCCCAAACGTTCGACTCCGACCGCAACCTGAAGAGCTCCTGGTACGCCAGAAAGTATACGTAGTTCGCAGCGTTGATGGTCTGAGGGATGCCATAGATCTTATGAGAGACTGAAAGACGAGCCTGATGAGTGCTTAATCGCCATACCGTTCAGGAAAAGCAACGTACCGGGCACGCCCCTCCTCAGTTGAGCATCATCTTCGATGTCATCTATTCTTGAAGACAGTTCCGGATCATCAGCGCAGCGTGGAAGTTACCGGGAACTTACAGCAGGCTGGCAGTATGCAGCATGCTGACGACCTTCGAAATGACGCCGAGCTTCTCACTGGGAACCTTGAGCCATTTGTTGAAGGAGTCAATCATCTGCCCCCTGATTTCTTTGCCCGGGATGGAGTTGATATGCTCGAACGGCTCGAGCAAAGCCTAAAAAATCAATAAATTACGAATAAATTTAGTTGACCTTGAACTAACCGTCTCATTGTCATGCGACCATGTCGCCGACTTGGACAGCACTTTGAGAACATCGAGGTCAGGGGGTGACATTTAGCACGCCGGGCGCTTAATCGCGGACGCCTCGTTGCGCGTCGCTTGCGACGGCAATACTTACATGTCTTATCGCTAGCAACGTCGGTCTTGCTTGGAATGAAGTTGTCGACGGGCAAATTTCTCTGCAAATGTCTTCCCTGGGATGCAAGGATGTTGTCGCATGCGCATCAATCAGATACTCGCCTCTGGCTTAGGTCTGCAGATAATGGCTCAGGTGGCTGTGTCCATGGGAATCCTGCTACTTCCGAACCGTGCTTGCCATTAATTGCTTGGGAACTCCAACGGCCAATCTTCTGAATCAATAGTCGCCCGCTGTGCTTGTGGCCCCAATCTAGGTCGGGTCCTTCCATTGGACTACTTTTTTTCGAGCGACCCCCTTTTACAAAGGACACTTGGTTTAACGACCCGAGACGTTTGCAATCGTTTTGCTTCCCATGCCATCTGAGATGATTTTGAGGTCTCTTGCACCTTCGTACAAACAATGGACCATGGCGAGGAATACCAGAGGAATGGTGGACCATAAGTACAGCACCATGCGTATGTCGTTCCAAATATCCAGTATCAATCATCTGGGCGGAATTACCGGAGCCGAAATTGCACCACGACTCAAGGGCCATTTCGCGGATGATAATACCAGGTGATATCCTTCCGAGTGGTGCACTTTGAGCTCAAACATGAGCCTACCGTCGCAGCGTACGGGCACTTCAAGACCGTCGAAGGACGATTAGGATCTGGCAGGCGGGCCCGACTCTTCGCTTCTCTTTTGTGTCCGCGGCTGCGACTCCAGATTAGAGAGCCCGTCGCTGCCAAACATCAATAGAATTTTATGACATTCGAAAAGTGGAAAGGCTCCATGTACCTCATTTGGCAGGCCACCTTGCCGATTCAGTCAGCGTGTTTGTCTCCGTCATCCTGTGCATCTGATCTTCTGTATGTTTTGATTATAATTGGTTGGGTCTCCTAACCTGCGTCATACACTGTCGTCCGCCTCTGGATGGAGACCTTCCACTCTCAGCCTGAGAGCCTCTCAGCAGCATAATGTGACCAAAAGACCAGCTCTTCCCTTGATTTCTCCTTTTCCAAGCAGAACGAATGATTGTGGGCGCATTGCTGCGAGTAATTGCTCTATTCTATTGGTCTGTTAGCTAACTGGAATCTCATTTAGGGCTCTCGGTCTATCTTCGCCTCATTTCTGAGATTCTTCCTCCTCACAATGTCATTCTACATATCTCTGTGTGCTCAGTGCCTATTGCCTAGATAACAAAGCGTATGGATCGAGGTTACAGTGACAGCGAGATGAGAAAATCTTGTATCGACTAAATGGGAAGCACATTTCGCTAATGGCGCCCATTTGTCAGCTGAACCTTATGGTACGTCCGGACACGATATTGCCGACTGAGAGCCTCGGAGTTCTTGCTTCGAAAAAATCTTGTGCTTTACAGCTTCAACAAACCCTAAACATATCTAAACATACCTAAAGCACCAATGCTAAGTGCGATAGCCGTAGAGCTGACCGTCCAGATCATCCTCTTCCTCGATGTTAGAGACATCCTGTCTTGTAGAATGGTCAGTGTCCATCAACTATTTATTAGCTCGCAAGTTGAATCCAAATAGATATGCCATTTGTTACGTGAGATAGTCGACAACGATCGGGCTCTGCAATACAGGATCGATCTCGCCGCAGCGCGCCTGAACGATAGTCCACCTAACTCCATTACACTCGCAGGACGCAGAGAACGACTCAAAGCCTATTTAGACGCGTGGCGAGAGCTTCGACCTACCACATGGACGACATGGGATACAAACGATACCTGCGCAACGGGGTTCGGAAATATCTCTGCAGAAGTGATCTCAGGACACGGCCGATCTATGCTTATGAGACAATTCGCCTCGTTGCGAGGGATCCCAGAAAAGCAATGGTTATTGGAAGATCTAGGACTTAGGGTACAAAATGTTGCAATTCATCCTTCGCAGGATTTACTCGTCATCCTAGAAGATACCTATTGCGAAGAGTACGTACTTCCTCTAGACGCTCTGGATCGTATCTAATCGGAAATGGCAGGCCCATTGGGGGTCTCATTCGGATACATTTTCGATGCCTTCGCGGCGGAAGCGTTCATCCACATGCATCAGCTGCCTTCTTCGAACGAAGATATAATCATTCCCACCTGCACAGGTTTGAGGTCTGTGGCGACCTTCTGGCAATCCAAACCACCAGCCGTCAGGGCACGGCTGAGATCTTCATATGGAACTGGAAATCCGGAAAGCTTCATCATGTTCGTGTTTCGATACTATGAGCAATTATGGGCGGACATTCCAAGTGACCATGTCGTTTGTAGTGGTTTCACGAGGACGATGATCAATCATGAATATTTCTGACCGACCAGTACCTATTATTTGCCGTCAATAACGATCGGGATGATACGACTACACATACCCCGCCGTTCTTGTGCATCATCGAGATCGACAGGGAGCATATCGCATTAGCGTCTGCGAGGCTGAAGACTGCACTCCACGTCTGCCGATTTGACTACCCAATCCCTATGCAAATCGATGTCTGGAATCAAGGACTAGACCTTGAATCATTCCGCGGATGGGACGCCGAGGTCGCATTCTCGCAAGCCACGGAGGAATCTTTCCTGAAAGTCGAAATCCGGACTGTGGATGGCAATCCATGGCAGCCAACGACTATCCACTTGATTTCCGTAGCAAACCTTCTGCGCCAGACCACACGTGCGACTGATCGGCCGACTACACTCGAGTGGTCTCCGTGGAACATAGGATCATATCTCAGCGAGGCGAAAAGCGGACATACATATGCTGTTTCCCGGACGAAGCTCCTGGAATATTGGCAGGACGCGGGGCGATGGCGTCTGCAAGTTTTTGATCTCGACCAGCGCTATGCTAAGTATTCTCTCGCACGATTCACATTGAGCGCAAACGCGCACGTCCATCAGCATCGTTTATCTGAGTTCCCTGTCTGTGATTTTGACAACAAGCTGCTACCCTCGTCGATCGTCCACTGTCACTCGAAAACCATCGACCTCCCGTTGCTCGATGGTGGCGTTGATAATGTTCGCCTAGCTGCATACAACGACGGGATTGCGATCTCTGTCATTCTGGTGAGTCACCTGATAGCTCCTTCACCAACGTTGCCGCTTATCGTGGCGCCCGCCAAACAGGACAGGAGGGGAATCATGTACAGATGTGTCGTCGCGTCTTTTTGAACTCCATCGAGCAGGCCACGCTGTGTTGTCACGGGGGAGCTTCTGCCCTCGTTCTGCATGGGTTGCATTGCGGTAGGGAAGTTCTGAGGTTGTGGGAGAAGGCGGATCATCCTCAAGTACGCATGTGCGCCCGAGCGTTCTGGGCACGTACGTCTACGGTCTGAACCATAAATGTGCTCGTGTTCGGTTTAACTTCTGGCCCATACATCCAGGTCGAAGTCGCGATGCTTCTTTTACGCAGGTTACGTGACTACTAGGGCTCCGCAAGATTATTAGTACATTTTATTATAATCAATACTACAATGGCGCAACACGTAGTGACTCACTGGTAACTACGTGTTGCGCTGCACATGACCTGCACACGCGTGCACGTGTCAAATTCTTTGCCTGCCCTGAAGTTGTGACGTGATGGTATAAGAACCAGCTCACCACCTTTGACTCTCTGGTCTTCCTCCTTCTGCTGAGCTGCAGCTCATGGGCGCGGGGATCAACCCACCATGACCGGTGCGTATCGTGTGAGGCTCGTCTGGTAAAGATACTAACTCTTGTGTGGAGCAGGGCCCGGTCACCTAGTCTGCGCAATGCAGCTGGGGCTTGACGACGTTGATACTCAGCGTCGCTCGAGACCGTCGCGCGTGATGTATGTACTCGTCATCATGCGCAGCGGGTCCGCCGTGCATGCTTCTCGCATGTACTGCGGGAGATGCGGTGCGCACCGGAGGTGTGTACCGCCGCGATGTGTACGTACTGCCTGTTCTTGAGGATCCTGTTTAGCTGCTGATGTCACACTGTTTGCAGATACAAAGATGTGTATGTCGCTGATGTACCCTCATCATTTTCGGCTCGGCCAAACGGCCCGGGCGTACCCATGATAGGGTGATATAGATTGGCTTCGCCGATCCGTGTCGAACCGCAGTCGTTAGTAGCGACTGTGTCGAGTGCAAATTGCACGAGAACTCGGAAATCAAATACACCAGGACATCCACGGAGGAGCTCCTAGCCACCCCCCATTCCTAACCACTCTCGATTTCGCGGACTTGGAGTGGGTCATGGAG
The DNA here is from genome assembly GCA_001687445.1 of Obba rivulosa. Classification (NCBI taxonomy): domain Eukaryota; kingdom Fungi; phylum Basidiomycota; class Agaricomycetes; order Polyporales; family Gelatoporiaceae; genus Obba; species Obba rivulosa. Next base: position 46,075 of record KV722354.1, read on the forward strand.
TCGGTGAAGAAGTGGGCGTTGGTGCTCCCGCAAGCGATTGTATCTACTGCGTCAATGGCAGAGTTTTCGGCTTGCGTACATATATGAGTGTGATGACCGATCGCGACGTGTGATCGTGTGGACATTTGGAGAGTTTTGCCAGACTTTGAACTTCGAACAGTCCTGTGCCGTGGATGGGACTGATTGATCCCACTTTGTTTCGTTCAGCAAGTCTCGAGTGTAATGGCAATTTGAAATATGACTGCTTGTATTCCATGAAGTTCATTACAGAAAGACTAATAGATACAGCACAGGGCATAGGGGTATCTCGACCACGTTAGAGAGTAGCTATGAATCAGGGAGCTTCCATCACAAGGATCAACGTCAACGCCCGCATTTTCTGCCTACGCCCACGCGCTCCTGCTTTCCGGCAGCTCCTTCCGAGCCGGGACGAGGCCAGGCACCGCAAACAGAGTGGCCGCGAGCAGCTCTGGCAGCGCTGAAAGCGGGTACCAAAAGTGTTCATTTTCTTGCTGTTTGAGGATATGGACGTCAGCAAGCGCTAAAGGCTGTAGGGCGGGAGAAGCAGAGGCTAACCTTGGAGAGATTGGTGGAGGTCGCGGCAAAGAACGCCTCACGGGTGACGAGTAGCATAGAGATCACGAGGAGGATGAGCACGGCATGCTTCGTGCCGAAGGGTTCGCCTGATGACCGCCTGTACTCATCTAGATAAGGGTGCGGGTCAATGACAAGAGCAAAAAAGAAGACGTCGGGCGCACCTGTGTGCTCCGCGATGGCAAACAAAAATGTCTCGATGACGAGCAGACAGGTCACAACGAGGAATATGTAGATGCTCGCCCGGCGGAGGGTATTGCCGGTGCTCAGTGTGCTGGAATTGCTGGATGTCTCGTCGGTCTGCACGTGGGTTGTCAGTGGAGAGATTCTCGCAACTAGCAACTAGAGCGGGATTGAACGCACCCCACCGATGATACCGAGGACAACCGCGATAGTGAGCGCAAGTCGGATGAGATGGCGGTTGCGCATCAGGCGGGTGATGATGGCAAGCGGGCCCAGGGAGCTCGAATGCTTCCCCTCGGGGTCTGCCACTAATTCTCTGTGCAATTCGAGAAACGGTGAGCCGGAGCACGCGGGAAGTAACGACTGGAGGCTTACCGATCGAGGACGAGGGTATATGCGGAGTAGAGAAGACCGAAGAAGCCGACATTGTAGATGATTACGTCCGCGATGAAGAGGTTCAGGTTTTCGCCTGCAGACGAGGATCCTGCAAGGATGGAACGTAGGATAAACGATGTGATTCGAACTGCGTGTTAAATGAGCGACACGTCGCAAGCGATAGGAAATGTGAGCACGTACTCGTGCAGAATACTGTCAGCATGATGAAGACATAGGTCGGCCTGCGTGTGCTCTGGAGCAGGTAATAGAAGAAAAGGGGCACATATGCGATGGCAAAGACAATCGCGCCCGCGAGGGAATGGATTCCATCCAAACGCGCGTAGTTGATACTGTCGGACATTGTGGATGGTAGGGCTGGGTGCACTCTTGGTCTCGAGAAGTTATATGCCCGTGGAGGCACCAAGAGGAGTTGACGTCGGCTGTGATTGCCCGCAGTATACCCGCTTCCATCACTACGCGTAAAGGGGCAGGCTGGAAGTGCCGTCACCACCAGCCGTGTTGGCGAAAACAGGTCAAGGCGATCGGATCTATACCCATCGCAGATGGTACGCGCCTACGCGAGCAGTGCATGCGCTCGCACGTCCGCAGCCACCGTCAGGAACGAGCTATGCAAACAGGAGCAGCGCACCCGGTGCGCGGGTCGACATCAATGTCCAGGCTGTCATTCGTCGAATGCGGATCCTTCGTTGCTCATTTTCGCTACGCATCGAGTGTTTGAACTTGAAATTCCGTGTTCCGGTCTCCGCGCGGAGCTATGCAACTGTGGAGCCTCCGAGTCCGCTGTTAGGGAATCTAGAGCACGTCGTCACGAACCACTTGCAAGCTGTAACTACTGGTGTTCCAAAATGCTGGACCGAGGTCGAGAGTACACCCGCGTCGAAGGCTGTGCAACTGCGCAACAGGGACCACGAGAACTGTTGCTGCGTCGATTCAGAGTGAACGAACCATCGGCCTCGAGCGCTTGAGCCACACAGCCTTGGGCGTCAAAACAACTGCGGTCTTCTTTCTTTCCGGAGAAATCGGAGCCGGCGCAGGCCGCCGCACACAGCAAACATATCGCGTTCAAAATCCGTCCAAAGTTTCATGTATTTCCAACTTGTATCGCTGTTGTCTCCGCCTTACCTGCAATAGTAAATACTATGTCCGATCTACAGCCATAATGCCATTTTGTCACTGGAATTGCCGCCGACGTCATAATCTCGGAATCTCCTATTCGTTCCCTGCCTCTGTACACCAGTAGTCCCGTCGGGGAAACACCTCCCTCATTCCTCCTCTATATTAATCGGTTTGTATATTACCTCCGACATGCCATTCAAACGGCCTGCGCCGCTCCCGAGCCAATCATCTTCCCAGTCCCAGTCTGAGTCCTCCATGCTTTACCCCACTCCCTCCAAGCGCCCTAGGATCTCCTCATCAGCAAAAGCACTGCAGGACGTCAAGATCTACATTGTCCAAGCGAAGCTCGATGTTGCTACTATCTCCGAGCTGTACATGCTCGCGGAACGTAACGCGGACGCCGTATGCCGAGACCCCGAAGACGCGGACGTTATTGTCACTGCTGTCCATATGCGCCGACGCCTTGAGCGGCATGTCCCTTGGAAACTCGCTGTAAGTGCGATATTGTGTACCGATGGCACTGTCTGGTAGTTCTAGCGGCCGCGTGTCCGCGAATGAATGTATCCCCGTCGGCAGTCGCAAAGTTTACCAGAAGAGCGATTTGGAAAATCTATCAATCTTTGACGGTCATCCATCACTTGTTCTGAACTTGTAATACGCCGTAAAATTATGTTTAGGGAGATGTACAATTTGTGCTGATATTGACAGACTTACCCGAGCGGCTGCGCAGAGCAGAAATGTTTCACCAGGGAACATGACTGCGGACGTTCGATGTGCATATGCACCTTGCGGGGCGGAGTAACTGCGCTTTGTTTCTTCAGTTTCGCCGATTCGTGCAACTGCATCAGACATCTTTTCCGTGCAGCTGCATTGGTCAATATACGTGCAGAATATGAATCTCACGCCCATTTTCTACAGAAGACCAAAGCCATCGTGACCACGGACTGGCTGCGCGACTCCGTCAAGGCCGGAAAGCCACTCCCCTGTGACCGATACGTTGCGCTTGAGGATCTTCATGAGACCGTCCGAAACTGCCCCGATTGCAAGGACAAACCATGCACCTGCCCCGACCCGAACCCCTCCCTTGCTACCTCCCGCAGCGCGTCTCTCACTTCCGTTTCCATAGTCTCCACCTCCATTCGCCCATCTCTTTCCTCTTCACCCGCTCCAATACCAGGTCCTGCCACAGTCAAGTCTGAACCTCAGCGCGCACCCTCCCAGGGTGCCGCCGAGGCAGCGGCGGAGACACCGTCAGTGAAGGAGACGGTGGAGATTCCTGCGTACCTCCTTCCGCCCGATCCGCCAATCCCGACGAATGTCGAAAGACTCGACTATAAGTCGCGCTTTGCGTGCCAGCGCGCGTCGCCGCTGGTGTGCCCAAACCAGGCACTCGCAGAGGAGCTAAACATCATATGCAAGAGCCGCGCGCTCGAGGGTGAGGCCCGCAGTGCGCTCAGCTATGAGCGTGCGATCTCGGTTGTAAAGGGTGGGCTGAGATTTCCCTTGATATACAATGTCATGCTGACGGGATGGATCTTGTGGATTGCGTTGTGTCAATTGGACGTCCTTCGTTCCATGCCACTTCTTTCCACTAACGTATAGCCTATCCATACAATATCACGTCCGTGAATCAGGTCCAGAAGCTCCCTTACATAGGGACAAAGATCAGCGGACTGGTCAGTGTCTCCTTCGTGATTCAAGAGCTATGCTCACTCTCGCATACACAGGTGGAAGAGTATCTCGATACAGGGCGTATATATGAGGCCCGTGCGTGCACCACTGCCTCGCTCTCTGAGAAATGCAATAGCCGACACAACTTCATTCCTCTTTCCATTCTTCCCATTTAACCCACCAGAAACCACCCTCTCCTCCACGCGATACCAGACGCTTTCGCTGTTCTCGTCGATCTATGGGATAGGCCCGAACACCGCGCAGCGACTATACGCGCTCGGTCTGCGCACGCTCGAGGACCTCGAGATCTACTACGGCGTCGACTCCGTGAAAGACATGGAAGCGAGCGGTCAGATCATCGAAGTCGAGCCCGCGCATCCGCGTGGCCGGGGCCCGGGCGGGCACGCGCACGAAAGCGAAGTGGGCCTCGGCGACAACTGGGTGCGAATTGCGCTGGGACTGCGGGAGGATTTGGCAAAGAAGTACGCAGCGTTAACGTATTGTCTGCTTGAGAGCAAGCAGCATCTGGCTGATGCGCTCGATACAGGATCCCGAGGGCCGAGGTCAAAGAGATGGGCGACGTGGTCATGCGGGAGCTGGACGAGCTGGAGCCGGGCTGCGTCTCCACCATCGTAGGCGGGTGCGTGCGCTACACGCCCTCACGGTGTATTCCTTGACCTTGACCCACGTCCTGCAGGTACAGGAGAGGCAAACAGGAGAGTAACGACGTCGACATGGTGTTCACTCATCCCGACCCGTCCAAAGCCAAGGGCCTGTGCAAACGCTTCGTGCGCCGCCTCCACGAACGCGGCACGTCCATGCTCCCACTCTTATCCCAGCACACTGACCAACTTCTCATGCCACAGGTATGGTCACCCACGTCATGCGTAAGTTATGATCCCGCCCATCATCGCCGTCCGCTCGTCTCATGCTCCGCCTTCGGACAGACCTCTCTGGGTTTCACGCGCACAACACGCTCCGGATGACGCATTGGGACTCGCTCGAGAAGGCGCTCACCGTCTTCATCCTCCCGCCGTCCTCCCCGCACGCGCAGGGCATCCGCCGGCGCCTCGACCTGATCTTTGCGCAGCCGGAGGTATACTGGACAGCTGTCATCGGATGGTGAGCGCCTCCACGCATATTGCCAGCGCCTGTGCACCGGAGATTTAACGGTTGCGGTGGCTGTGTGTTGCAGGAGTGGTTCGGTCATGTTCCAGAGGGACCTGCGCGAGTGGGCAAAGAAGAAGTGGTGCGCTGCCGTCATTCTTCTGATTGGACCTATCTTAATTGTGGGACCGGCAGCGGCATGAAATTTGATAGTTCTGGGATGTACGTGACTCTGCTCGGAGGAGACCGAGGACTTATCGATGTTTCTTGGCAGCACCCGTCGTTATGATTCCAAGCAACTCTACCCAAAGACAGAGAAGGAAGTATTCGATCTCTTTGGGCTAGAATGGGTGGACCCGACGCTGCGAAACGCCGATGTTTGACCATGTCTGGATTCTAGATGTGGTGGTGATTGAATTTCTTGCTGGGGCACCAGCAGCGACCTCTGTATTCTAGGCAACCCATTTTCGATCCAGTATACCAGGGATCCCACGCTGTATCCGCTGCTGATAGTCGAATTGTAAATTGTAGTACTAGTTATACACGTGCTGTGATTCAGTTTGCGAACGCCGCAATCCCAGTTATCTCCTTCCCCAGAATGAGTGCATGAATATCCTGAAAATAGAATCATCAGCCCAGACCACTGCTCGCGAATAGTGAGCATACTAACATGTGTTCCTGACAAACGCCCGGATGTCAGGCACCAGCACATCAACATGGAATAATTTCGCTCACCTTCATACGTATTCACAACCTGCAAATTAGCGACATGGCGACCGATGTGGTACCTATCCGGCCGAGTATCAACATCGCGACACACATTCCCAGTGGTGTACGGCACGTACTCATCCGAGCAAGCATTCCCACCCAGGATATCAAGCACGTTCCGCGCGTGCTCCAGCGCCTTCCCGCAGTTGTTCCGCTTCACCATGCTGATCATACCCGGCGCGAGCTTGCCCTCATCCTTCAGGCGGCCGACCTACACATACCATCAGCCGCTGGGTGGCAGTCGCGGTAATGGACAATGGATGTACCTGCACGCTCGCAAGCAGCCCCAGCGCGGCCTCCGTCTGCGCGTCGACGAGCTTCTTCTGCACGAGCTGGAATGATGCGAGCGGGCGGCCGAACTGGCGGCGCACGAGTGCGTACTCGCGTGCGCGGTGGATGCAGTCCTCGAGCGCGCCCATCGCGCCCCACGAGATGCCGTACCGCGCGCTGTTCAGGCAGCCGAACGGACCCTTGAGCCCGGACACCTTGGGGAGCAGCGCGTCGTGCCCCACGCGCACGTTGTCCATGAAGATCGAGCCGGTGAGTGAGCACCGCAGCGCGAGTTTGTTCTTGATGGGCGCCGTCGACAGGCCCCTCGCACCCTGTAGGCCACGTCGCGTCACTCGCGCGGCCTCGTGGGCAGGCGACGCACCTTCTCGAGCAGGAAACCGCGGATCTTGTTGTCCCACTTGCAGTGTGCCCATATCACGAAGAGGTCACTGAGATATCGGTCAGTAACGGGAGGGAGGGGCACGAAGCTGTACGGACGCGACGGGCGCACTCGAGATCCAAGTCTTGGCGCCGTTCAGAATGAATCCGCCATCGACCTCCTCCGCAACAGTCTCCATGCTCGCAGGGTCTGAGCCGTGGTTCGGCTCAGTCAGGCCCTACATCGAACCTCGTCAGCGAGCTGCAGGCACCTCGAAAGCGCAAGGCGTACGAAGCAGCCGATTATCTCGCCCTTCGCTGCACGCCGACTGGGTCAGATCGTGCACTCCTCACCGGACCCTGGCAACGCACCTAACCTGGATAGATACTTGTCCTTCTGCTCCTTGGTTCCGTACTCGTTGATCGGGTGCATCACGAGCGATGACTGCACCGAGAACGTCGAGCGGTATCCAGAGTCGACTCTGCGGCCTGTCAGCGTGCACTGAGCGAGATACTTCGTGTGAAACTGCCGCACCGCTCGACTTCACGTGCGATGAGGCCGTACGCGACGCTGCTGACACCAGCGCAACCGTAGCCTTCGATGGTGGGTCCTAGAAGACCAAGGGCACCCATGGACGGCAGAAGGTCGCGGTTGAACTCTGGGATGGCCGAGAAAGCAGGAGGTCAGTCGGAGGTGTGCAGTGGGCCAGGCGCAGACGGCTGGCGATGAGGATGTGAGATATTGGATACGGACCCTCTGTACGCTGCGCTTCGAGCACGCGCGGCATGAGTTGCTCCTATGTGGCTGTCAATACTGGAGCACACAAGACGTTTGAAGCTACGTTGCTCACTTGACAGAAAGCACGAGCAGAGTCGCTGCGACGCCGTCAATTGTCAGGTGCACCCAAGCAGCATAAACATACACACCGAATTGCAATCTCGTCTTCTGTCAAGAGGCTCTCAAGACATAACGGGTCCTACGGGTGTGCGACATGTTGCTCGAATGAAGAACCTTACTCAGAAAACATGCAGCCGCACCTCCCAGTCGAACTTGGCTGCGCGAGCGACGACGCAGCCACGGCCCTATGTAAGTCGTGAACATCCCAAAAGCCTGGCAAAGTGCGTCACATGCCTGACGACGCGCCCTTCGGTGGTGGCATAGACGTAGAAACACCTCGCTTCAAACCCGCCAGACATCTCGCTCCTCGACTTGCTCTCACGGCGGAGTTCAGCATGGGCGAAATTCTGTAAAAGCCCATTGTTGTATGTTTTCTTTCGCAGTAAGCTGACGTGTCGAGGTCAAGTCTGCAGCGAGAGAGATGGAAAGACGATGCAAGCAGCCAGTTCACTCTCGTCCTGGTCACGTCCGGCCCAGGGCGGAGCTTGCGGGGTAGCGCCCGACGGTGGCGGATGCGATCGTGCTCGCGCTCGCCGGGCCGGTGCTCGCCGGACCGGTGCTTTGACCGGAGCTTGGCCACTGAGTATTTGCCCGACTCCCAAACTCTCATCTCGGAGAGTTGATTGGACCCAGATTACGAAGTACATAGTACGCGTACTCACTCTCAGGTTACGGCTGACATGCAGAGAGCGCTCGACCATCCTCCGACACTCACCCCTTGTGCCCGCGCGTTCGAGACGAAGGCGACGAGTCCCCGCGCGCTCGGGAGACGGGCTGACGCAGATGCTCTTCTGTGTGGGCTGAAAGCCCTAGAAAGCTGAGATAGTGCGGACGGTGGGGTCCCGTATTACAATTGTCCGCGCCACCTCCGCGCTCTCCGCTGCAAGCACCATCAGCGAGCCTATCGTTGCCTGCGTCTGCGACTCCCGCGCTGCGGGGCCCAGGTGGAGAAGTCCGCTCATGATGCCCGACTCGAGAAACGGTGCGGCGGTCGCCTGGGGTACGCTCCTGTGTTTGTCGCAAATCGCTCTTACACTGAAGAATGCTGTGCGGTACGAGCATGCCTGCGCCATTGATACCCAAATATCATTGTCAAACCAACTTGATCCCTGTCGACGTACCGGTTACAAGCAGCACATACCATAATCACTGATGGTAAACATGAGAGAGAGCTTCACGCGGCCGACAATGACATGTGGAATATAGGCCGATCGGCTGAGCGGTGTAACGAATATGAATACAGCATGCACACACAGTCGTCTAGATTTTCAGCTCCCAGCTGACGCCGCAGCCGCACCCGCTGCCCTTCGACTGCGAACAGCGTCAGCATTCCCTACACGACCGGCGGGCGGAATCCTCTGGACAAGCGAGGGCTCACCTGTGGATTATCCAGCACGCGGAAGCTGCTCCCTATCAGTTCCGTCGCAAAGTCAACAGTGGAGCCATTCAACAATGCTAGCGACACAGAATCGATGTAGATATTCGACGGGCGTATCGCTGGGTGCGCGAAATGGCTGCAGGTTCCGAGCAGTCGATATTGGTACCGCGAGCTAGAGGGAACGGGCACTCACTAATCGTCTGGCTGCCTCCCCTTCGCGAGCTCCATCTTGTACTGATACCCGTGGCACCCACCGCTCTCTACCACAATCCGCAGCGCCGCGTCAGGGTTGTTTTCCCGCTGAGCGATTGCCCGCAATTGCTGCATGGCGCAGAAGATGCAATGAGTCCCAAATAAACTAGGCCAAAGAACAGAGGAAGTGCACCTCAGCCGCCCGGTCGGTAATCTCAATCTTCGCGTCCTCTGGCGGGACGAGATCGACATCAGGCTCGTCCACGTCTTCCTCCGCCTCGTCGTGCGCCTGCTCGGACGGCGAAGGGTACGCGAGCAGTACGGTCGGCTGACCTGGCGGATGCGATGCTAGTGCGGCGTTCAGTGGCCTCGATGTCGCAAATGGCCGCCTGCTGTCCCAGATTTGCGACCCCGATCGCTGTGCGAGCCAATGCGTCGTCCGTGCTGGACTGCCCGCACGGATGTAATGTGCCGCTTGCACTGAGCACTGCCTCGAACTATGCAGACATCGCCGGGAGATAGGTAGCGCAAGGAAATGACCTGATTGTGAATTTGGCTGTACAAGCGAGCGACGAAAGAATGAGCGAGTCGAGGAAGATGCCATAGTCGGAGGTCGGAAGAGGGCAGTTGGGCGTCTAATGAGGAGCTGTGTCATGGTTTGTGAGCGCTCGCTTGTGATTGGCTGTTGCTGCGGGCCGCCTCTCCCGCAGCACAGTGCGCGAAATTTACGACGGTTATTCGGCTGGACAAAGCCACGACACGGCACCTCTTACTGGCTGTCTTGCAACAGAACACTTTCATGAATCCCAGCATGCAGCGCGTGCCGTGTTCCAGGAAGTGCAGCTCGGATTCCACGTCTGCGATGAGTGAGCAGACCGAGGGAAGGCAGACGCGGCCCGAGACGGCTTACTGATCGTCCAGGCTCCAAACCTTGTAGTCCATAAAACCCGGTCTCTGCTACCCCGCAGTAGAACAGCCCCGCATATCTGAGTCTACCGACACACAGGCACAATGTCGACTACGCACAAGTTCCTCGTCTACGCGCCAGACTACACCGACGCAGAGGCGTTCCAGCGTCGTCTGTCCGTCCGGCCGAAGCACATCGAGGGCGCGCAGAAGCTCGTCGCGGACGGGGTCATCAGTGCGTCTTCTCAGCTCACCCGCGCCTCTCCAGTACTTACAGCGCCGTCGACGCGTCAGAGGTCGGCGGTGCGATGCTCTCGCCCGAGTCCATCCAGCCGGGCGCGGAGAAGAAGATGATCGGGTCAACGATGATTTACGAGGCAGAGAGCTTGGAGGCGGTTGAGAAGCTCGTAAAGGAGGACCCCTACTACGTCGGCAATGTGGTACGTGTGCGTTCTTATTAGGTCTTCATGCACAGTGCTGACGGTGACCCGCGGGTAGTGGGACAAGGAGAAGCTCGTAATCGTCCCGTACGCTGTTGCGACTGCTTTCCCGTGAGATGTTAAAGTAGAGGTGATACGGAATGCGCGATGTACGACCACTAAGACACATGATCTTTGCGGGTTACTGGCGACTGCTTTCGCATGCCCGTTTTACTCTGCGGGTGCTTGGTTGCTGCCTTCTTTTTCGTCATTCAACGTCTCCATGTGGCTGGCCGCGTATCATGCAAACTGCGCTTCAGCGAGCGTGGTGCAACAGACGGTCGACATGATATCATCGGCCTATCGCGTGGTGCTTAGAAGGATGCAACGATGCATCTGCAATGCATACCTCCTTCGCCCTGTGCGGTAAATGCCATAATGAATGACTGTGGTACTGGAGATGATACCACATAACTTACCAAAGCCACCAAGACCATGACCCCAAGTCCTATCGAGTAGCGCCTAGGAAGATGCAATGACGTGCGTGCAGGCGCATCTATCCCCTTCCTATGGTGCAAGTGTTACGATAAACAGCGATGTCATTGAAGAAACTACCGGGTGGCTTACCAAAAAGACCGTGATCACGATCCTATCGTAGAAAGCACCAAAGAAACCATCTAGTGTATTCCGCCATCAAGCAGTGATAGCAGTGATATGTCGATGCTCGGCGAATGGCAGAGGACAGCCGGAGAGAGCAGAGGCTCGGTATCGAACCGCAGACGGGGAATTCGCTGATGCGCCTACCGTCGACGTGCGTGCCAGGCTGCAATGCAGATCGCGCGAGAGAATACTTGATGTGGCACTGGTTGAGATCGTATACCTGCAGGCGCCATCGTCCCGCCTCCTACCAGATTTCCATGAACTTCGTACCGGATACCTCGTAGGAATGGTTGAGTTTCGCCTCTACGAGGAGCGATCCCATGCTGCATTCTATCCACTCGAGCATCCTGGGCATGTCAGTCACCTTTTGAGGTGACGGAGAAGATCTGCCAGGGGGATGAGATGAATGGTCTCAGTTCCCCGATCGCCGCCACTGCCGCTGATATCCACCCTCACAAAGGATCCCTCTCCTGTGTGTGAAAACGCATCCTCGTCATGCCATCCGCGAAACGACTCAGGGTCCAACACTTGGTTTCCAATATCAATACACATTGGTACAGGATAATTGATCCGGTAGACATGCTGTACCATATTCAGCGTCGCAGGCGATAATGCGGTATGTTCCCGGTCGATCTTGAACGCGAGCAAGTCAGGTGGGTCCGACTTAGTTTCATCTTCATCCTCCTCGTCTTCCGCAAGAGCGAAGAGTATGTAGTGGTCTGACAGAAATAAAAATGACTGGCAGTCTTCGTGGAACCACTATGAGAGAAGCTAGGTTGAGATATGCCGTCGACTGGGACATGAAGTTACGAACATGATGCAGCTTGCCGCTTTTCAAACTCCATATCAGGATCTCAATCACTATGCCTCTAGTGTCGAATGTCTGCGCTGCAGGAAGGCCCTCGTAAACCTCGATATGGTGAAGGATCATGGTATGCTTGTATATCCGCTCAATGAGTGCAGTTGCTGCCAGTTGGTGAACATCTCCGCTTCTAAGGCATCGAAAGTGGATCCGGATGAGATTTACAGGAGGCTACGTCCATGGTTCTGGTTAATTGAATTCAGGCGATACTGAATACACCCACCCAGGTTCATCGTAGGCATCATAATCATAGGTATTTCCAAGCAAAACAAGTAAATCTTGACTAGGAACATTCAAAAGCTTCCCGATGTCGAGTCCAACATCTTTCAAGGTTCACTGCTCTTCCGGTATTCCTCGCAACGGAGCAAACTGCTGCATGTGCATGATTTACTCGCCCTCGGGAGCCTTCAGACTCAGTTTCGTGGACGTATCCCCATGGTCAATGATATCCGATTCGTCGAATGCCCATGCATGCCACGATATCGAATGGAGCGCGCGCCATGCGTCAAGATATTCCTTCAGTCGTGCCCGACGTTCTGCAAGTGGAAGGGAGTTAGATAGTCCACCTTCCAGCCCCCGCTACGGCAAGGTCAATTTTGTATTTCAGCGAGGGATCATTATCGGCCGTTTCGCGCAGAAGGCGACATGACTTCGGATACGAGTGCACTTCACTAGCCAACATTGAGTAGCTGGGTGCCTACTGACCGCTCTACAAGAAAAAATGTCTTTGACGCTGTTCAAGGCAAGAAATATCCGGATGACAAGCTCCACAGCAATCGTGCACGACATGAGTGCTCTGTGTATGCTTGGAGTTTTGTAGGGAAAGGGTGGAGTGGACAGCGTTTCCGATCTTAGTCATTCAACGCCGCCACGTGGCGACCACTTGCGAAGCCCCCGCGGCCGCGCTTGTCCTCGTCAATCTCGGCTGATCACCCAACATACCCTGAGTTCAACGTATATTCCTTCGAAGGTGCAATCCATCATTGATTCAAACGTCTATGTTTTCTCGCATCCGCACTCGCCCTGCTTATGTACGACCCGTCTATCGACTTTCCGACGCAATACGGCGTATGCCAGCTCGCCCACTCCTCGCACCATACACGCGCCTTATGTCGTCTAGCACCAACACTACTTTGAATAAGTTCGTTGTATATGCGCCAGACTTGACCGACACGGGCGCACTCCAGCGCCGTCTTTCCGTTCGGCCCATACACCTTGCGCGAGCCAAGACACTGCACGAGAGCGGGCTGATCAGTGCGTGCTAGTCCTAAACTGAGATACACACTGTACCTTTGCTGTATTGGTCACAGAGGTTGGCGGCGCGCTGCTCACGCCTGAGTCGACATCGTCGCCCACGTCGGAAAAGAAGATGGTCGGCTCAATGTTCATATGTGAGGCAGACAACCTGGAGACAGTCAAGAGCATGATCGAAAGGGACGTCTACTATCAGAACAATGTAGTGAGTGTGATGCGGTGATTGCTATGGTGCCTTATTGACCGGATTCTGTATGTTATAGTGGGATAAAGAGAAGATTGTAATTCTCCCGTTCCTGCAAGCAGCGCACTAGCAGTTGTATTCACATTTTGCATATCTGCGATATCACTTCCTTCCTGGACAACGCTACTGTATCATACACGCCCGTATGGTTGATAAGAATATAAGGCGGAACTACACATGATAGGAGTCTGTAAGAGCTCGGTACAATAAGAGGATGTCAGAAACAGATTCTCCAGGTGGGCTGAGGTTGTCATGGCTGATATCGGGCCGTCCTTGTTATACCCTTGCCTCCGTCACAGTGCCTTGGCTCAGGATATTGATCCAGCGATTAGTGCGTATGAAGTCATATCGGAGATGATATACTTGTTAAGGAGCATTCTAGGAGCTTGGAGATTTAAACCGAGCTGGGCAGGATGATCCCTGCCTGCTCCGTTCAAGCTCATAGTGCAGCTGCCGCGAGATGAGATATTTGTATTCCGCTTGCAAATCAAATGCTCCATAGACGATTTTATTTGCACAGCAGTTCAGTATGATGAAGGTTCGTTCTGTCGCTATTCTTGATTGGTTTATTCTCAAAGACCGTATTAGATGATCCATGTAAACTCTGCGTATGTGATGGTCCGGATGAATGGCACCTTCCCGAGTGGGTTACTATACCCTCGAACGCGCAGAGACACACCTAAGGAAATGGCGGGTATGCAGAATATTTCATAATTGATTGTATCGATCGATACTCGAATAACAGCATTGCTTATAGTCATCAAAGAGAACTTGAAATCTGATCACATCATAGTCATTTATGCAATTTAGAGCAATATATGGACTAGCAATATATGGACTATGAAGTTACGATACCTTGGTCGTCCTAGGAACACAGAAAAGAACATTAGAGCCAGCGGCAGCATCGGGTCACCACGTGACGGCGTTGAATGACGGGAAAGGTAATCCGACCGTCGCGGGCATCCGCACGAACGCCGGCCACAGTCATTCAGCTAATTCTCCGACTCGTTGCATTCTGCGACATATCAAGCAGTCTTCTCATATTTCTCTTGATGGCCCTCTATAACCCACGCACATGCGCATTAATGAACAGCTGGCAAGGATGCGATGTAGACACAAGACTCGAGACGTTTCTGGAGCGTTCGACATTCGTTTCCAAAGCTGCTAACGGCAGCATCCGGAACTTTCTCGACGCCAGTGCAGACGCATCCAGCTCCACCCAGGATACTTTCTGAGCTTCTGGATATGACTACGGCACTCACGTCTCTATAAGCTGCCTAGAGGATAAAAGGGCGGCCCTTGTCCGTCTTCCTTCCCCAAAATATCACGCAAAGTATTCAGCAGTCGCAATCACTCAGAGACCCCCTAGTACTGCTCTTTCGCATCTAACTACCCTCCTCACTCGGAAATGTCGTCGATTTTCTTCTCCGAGCCCTTCTTCTCGCTCGCCGACTTTGACCGCCTCTTCGACGAGGCCTTCTCCGCCCGCACCTCTGGCGCCGGATTGAACGGCAACCGGCAGGTGCAGCGCCAGAATGCTGACGGCTCTTCTCGGCCGATCCGCCCAAGGTATGCAACAAATTTCTCGCTGTTGCCAAGGCCGTGGGTGACGATTGGCCCTTTAGGTTGGACCTGCATGAGGACACCAATGCCAACCTCGTGACGGCCACATTCGAGCTGCCCGGACTCTCGAAGGAGAACGTGCAGATTGACGTGCACAACAACGTGCTGACCGTCTCCGGCGAGTCGAAGACCTCGAGCGAGCACGACGAGGACGGCTGGGCTGTGCGCGAGCGTCGGTTTGGCAAGTTCTCGCGGTCGATCCCTTTGCCTCAGGGCATCAAGGTTAGTACCTGCCTCTCACCTTCCGGCAGCGGAGTATGCTGACGTGTTGATATACAGCCCGAGGACATCAAAGCAGGGATGGATAATGGCGTCTTGACTGTCACGTTCCCGAAGACGACGCCGGAGCAGGCACCCCGCAAAATCACCATCGCATGAGGCTGATCGCCCGCCTCGATCGCCTACGTGGTCTTACACCCTCCTTTGTAGCGTATCTTGTTTCTGTACTGTATGGTTGATTGTGAAATATACCTTTCTCCTCGCGTTCTTGAGTTTTGATGCACGATATTACTCGTACGACAGGGGACATCCAGCAGCGTTCTCGGAATCCGGTGCCGGTCCAGCGGCTGAAGGCGTACAAGTAAGCGAGAGTACACGTGATTACCTCTCAATCGCTAATGGAATTCCTTTGGGGAGATCATGGGGTCTCACAGCGAGGTGCGTTCCACGTCATGCCTGTGATTTCAGATGTCAGAATCTCCGCTAGCAGCACATAGAATCCCACATGTATTCTTACTGGAGGAAGTACTTCCCAGTTGAATTTGATTGATAGAAGATGAACTCAAATATTAGTCAGTGGATGAACGCCTTGTGGTACTGCCTCGAGGAAGAATATCAGCGCACACCATAGTACAAGGCAGTCTGAGGGTTGATATCACGTACAGGGCAAGCGAGTAATCATCATCGAAGACGTTTCACAAGTCTGCGAATGAGCCAGAGAAGATACCCGAGAAGATATATGAGCTGATAAAGACAGGTCATAGTACAATCGTCCGTCTTTGCCCTCATTATTCCACGCACGTACACGAGCAAAAACGGACCTGGCTGCCCGAGATCTCTATAGTTATGCCCCAAGAACGTACACACCCTCGCTGATCTGCACAGCATCGCAAATCCCTCACCATCTATCGCCGGGAGGGTATGCGCCCGTCGTGTGAGCCTGCTACGACGAACCCGACCTCTCTGCCGCGGCCCCGCTCCCGCCAGTGTCGCGGTCCTTGCCCTTCTCCTTCTCCGCAGCGATGGCGCCGGAGGACGCACTCGCCGTTGGACCCTCGTCCGCGTACAGCCCGTACTGTTCGATGTAGTCCACGACCGGCGCGGGTATCAGGTAGCGCACGGACAGCCCGCGGCGGAGGAAGAGCCGGACCTTGGTCGAGGAGACGTCGTTCTGGATGAGCTGGTGGATGAGGTGGATGTTGTGCCGCCATCGCGAGAGGGTGTCGATCGCCTGGTCCATGTCCGCGCCTGCGCGCTCGATGATGATCACGCCGTACCTCCCCAGGATGTGGTCCAGGTCCCGCTCTGACCACACCCCCGGCTCGCTCATCGTCGCGATCAGGTCCGACCCCGCGAGTAGCATCACCCGCACGGGCCGCTGCGCGCCGTCCGGTGTCCGCACGCCGCCGCGGACGGTGTTGATCTCAAAGTCGAAGTGGTCAAGCACGACCGCCGTCCGTTGGTACGACTGGAACGCCTCCCAGGGGTCCACCATCAGCCATGTTGATGTTTGTTCCGCCGCAGCCGTGCACATGTTCACTCTGCGTTCGCCCAGGCCCACGCACGCCCGCTCCCAGTCAGCATACCACCGCGTGACAACCGCAGCGACGCGAGGCGCGCACTCACCGGTGAGTTGCGTTCAGCAGCCCCGGCTTCTTGTATTGGTCGCTGACCGGGCTGAGGTATCCCCCGACAATCTCAAAGTCGGTGTTTTGCCGCACGTAGTCCTTCGCCATCTCGAACATGCGCAGATGCAGGTAAGTCACGGGGCTGAACGAGCCGCAGGCGACGAGGACGAGGGGCTGCTTGTCGGGGTTGCGCAGCGTGTGGGTGAGTCGGTGAGTCGGGAATTCATAAGTTGGTGGATATGTGAATGGCGAGGGGTTGTCGGATGAAGCGTCGGGGTCCATGGCAGCGGGAGGAGAGATAGTGTGTATGGCTTCGGCGGGTGATCACAAGTAGGGGTCAGGCGGTTCCCACGCTGCGATTTATAACTGAGTCAGTCCCGAACTATATTTCTCGTTACCGCGTGCTGCTGATGAAGCCATTCAGGCGCGGTATAAATATCCGAGCGTCGGCGAAGGGAAGAGCACGATGTCACCGTCGGATGTGGTGCGGAGGCGCGGAGACGCGCTCCCCAAGCCTGCTCGACCCGACATATCAGGCAATTTTCCGCTCGCCTGACGTCTTGCCCTTCGCCGTGCGACCCCCGGAGAGATTCGGAGTGCGCTCACGGAAGCTGCCTCGAATCTTCTCCACAGTCCCAATGTATTCCAAAACGGTTCTTCTGCGCACTGCACGAAGACAATCAGAATGCAAACGCCACCACAGCCTCATCCACTAGGAAAACAAGCATCGCAGTTATATTGTACAACAGCTAAACGATACAGGGAATGACCATGCAACAAAGGAGTGTATGAATCAGCATAGGCAGTCAGCCTCATGCGATGGTAATCTTGCGGGGTGCCTGCTCCGGCGTCGTCTTCGGGAACGTGACAGTCAAGACGCCGTCATCCATCCCTGCTTTGATGTCCTCGGGCTGTATATCAACACGTCAGCATACTTCTCCGCTGCCGGAGGGCGAGAGGCAGGTACTAACCTTGATGCCCTGAGGCAAAGGGATCGACCGCGAGAACTTGCCAAACCGACGCTCGCGCACAGCCCAGCCGTTCTCGTCGTGCTCGCTCGAGGTCTTCGACTCGCCGGAGACGGTCAGCACGTTGCTGTGCACGTCAATCTGCACGTTCTCCTTCGAGAGTCCAGGCAGCTCGAATGTGGCCGTCACGAGGTTGGCATTGGTGTCCTCATGCAGGTCCATCCTGGACGATCGCTCGTCAGCGTCAGCTCTTAAAGACCAAGAGGACGTGATCACGTACCTTGGGCGGAGGGGCCGAGAGGACTTCTGGCGTTGCACCTCCCTGTTGCCATTGGAGCTGGTATTAGAGGTACGAGCGGAGAAGGCCTCCTCAAAGAGGCGGTCAAAGTCGGCGAGCGAGTAGAAGGGCTCGTAGAAGAATACTGATGACATTTCGGTGAATAGAAAAGTTAGATTCAAGAGTAGTAGCGGGTATCTGAGTATTTGCAAGTGAATGTGTTGCGTATCTTGAGGAGGTGAGGCGGGCAGGGGCCGCCCTTATATCCTCCAGGCAGCCATAGAGATGTGATCTCCGGTGCCCTACCCAGAAGCGTAGAGATTTTACTGGAAGCTGGGTACGTCTCCACTGGAGTCGAGAAAGTTCTGGATGGCGCCATTAACGATTTGGAAACGGTTGCCAAACGCTCCAGAAAGGTCTCGGGCCTAGTATTTGCATCGCGTCGTGGCTTACTGTCCGGGAATGCAGTCGCAAGCATTTGATCAACACAAGTCCATCGGAGAGGTGTATCCATATCAAAGAGGAAGATGACCTCGAGGAACGGTTGACCCGCGAGGATGATTACCCTTTTAGTCATTCAACACCGCCACGTGGTAAGACACTCTTCCGAGTCTTCCCGAAACAGCCCGGAAGTTGGAACTCGTCCTGGCCGAATCTTCCGAGTGCGTGGAGTGACGTGTCACTGTCACACACGACACAACAATGTCGCATAAAGAAAAGTCTACAGACTAAATGACAGGCTTATAGGATTACGCTCCTGTAGATACAGATTGGTAGAGTGAAGAATAAGTAGCAGCTTCCTGACTGTGAGGATACTGTCCAGCAGCGACGTTCAATAAAAAGGTGTTCAATATGGCCTATGTTTCCCACTGTGAGACTTCTCGGGGATATACCATTTGTCGGGACCATCGTACAGCGCGTACTGGATATCTGGAGGAGTCGTTCACAACGGTGTTAGGAGCACGCCCTACCACAATAGAATTTTTACGCACATTCTACTTTGAGAACCTTCTGCAGGTACACCTCACGAGAGTACAACGAACCCATGCCTGGCAGGAGATGCCGGAAGAGCTCGTTTCGAGGCAAGTAGACCCGAACGTTGAGGTTAGAGCAGCGTCGCGCTGACTGAGACTCGTTGACCCGTCGCAGAAGATATATTGTCTGCATTATGAGCTGATACCCGTTTGCAGGCTGTCTCTCCAGAGTTCGAAAGTTGGAGCGAAGGGCAAGGGTGATAGAGAGCAACCGGCTGTCAGAGATGAATCTTTCGAGGGTTTTCTGGTCTGGAAGAGAATTAGAAAAGCCGCCGGAATAGTTCATATCACGTACAACGCACCGTGATGCCCAAAGTGGCTGACTATATGCAGGTCAAGACCAGTGAGGGAGTTACCCGCCGCATGACGTAGACAATCATATAGCTGAATATCTTCGCTACGCGTGAAAGTCATCGACAACACAGGTACGACAACGCTATTGGCGTGATGATATAGCTGGACTATTCTTTAGCTATAATCATGATACTATAATGAAGTGCTTGCCCGCTTTGGTGTTTCCGTCGAACGCACAAATACCACCACCAGCGTGTGGAATACTGACGCCATCCTCAGCAACTCCAGCAAGCCATCAATAGTCTGAAATTTGCACTCGATGAGGCTGAGTTGGATTCCCTGCCGTACTGGTGAAGCCACAACGGCCATACGAGTCCAGGAAGCAAATCGCGACACATCCTCGAGAGAAAGTTCGTCGAAGTGGATGCCAGACAGGACAAGAGCTGAAGTCATGGCTCGCGGGCTCTCTCGAGGATCTTGAAAGTTAGAATTTGCGCGCCAGTACTTCGCTGAAATCCACCCAACTAGATAGTCGACGGCTGCCTGGTCAGGTTGCAGACATATGCTGTTGAACCGGGGAAGCATGCGCTGGTCCAGGACGCCAGGCTTGCTAAAGAAGAGGTCTTGAATGTCCCGAAGGCTTGTTACCAGCAAGTTTTCATCGCCCGGGCGGTGATTGACGAAGACGTTTGGCATATCCCCTGGGCTATGTGTTGAAGGACGCATAAGAAGACACCGCTGAGAACAAGAGGCTCACGCACCGCAATGGTTTGTGTTGAGGAACGGATATCAGGAGAGAGCCTGTATCAGAAGTTTCACGAGGAACATCCTTCTGGAAGATCGACCGCGGATAGAACGTTGAGCTTGACATGACAGGGACGGCTGCCGGCAGCAATGTTGAGATTAACCCTGAGGCGGAGGCCCCTGAATCCAGTGGCTTATATACCATATAAAACAGGGTTTTCCTCCGGAAGAAACAAAGAACAAGCAAGAGTTTGTGGCCAGACCACCACCCCGCACAAAGTTCAACCCTGTCCGATATTCGGAAACGGGTTGCTATACCTAATAGCATGGTCTGGATCTTTCAGCAACCGGCCAATTTGGCGGTAGAATTTGTGGAAACAACATAACGTATAGGCCCGAAGCTGGCGAGCCCCACGTTCCCGCGTAACAAGGACACGGCCCCAGACGGCCCCAGCAGGTTTCAGTGCGGTCCTGGTCCACATGCACTCCGGGGGCTCAAATTCCTGGTATAGATAATTAAAAAAATACCAGCTGGAGAGGGACGAGCGGATGCAAGATTGGAAGACTCTATGCTTCAGAGGTCCAGAGGAAACTAACAATTGGGCGACGGTTGCCGCTTCGGTCACTCAACGCCGCCACGTGGTTCTAGACGCGCAATCGCCTTCCACTCACAGCGCTCGAAATCCATCCGCTTCATTACGTCTCGAGTGACATATACCACGCATAAATGACGTATGTATACACCGAAATGACATAACGGAAATATCTCTCGCATGTCTTCTCTCTTGATTCTGTTCCATATTTCCAGTTGAGGAATATGCACATAGTAGACCACGTTATCTCGACCGAACTGCCTTGAACTTGACATAGCAGCCATCAGTTGGATTGCCTTGTCATGAAGCCTTTAGACGTCGGGGGATCAAAAGATAACAGGCTTGGAAGGGACATCGTACTACTGAATCACTGATGTTAACCATGAATGCGCAGTTAAATTGCCTATCATTTGGAACAAGCTTTTCGCGACCCGCATCGGCCATGCTCGCATTATCGGCGGATAGCCAACCACCTTCAACCACGTGGCGTCGTCAGAGATAGAAAGTGAAGTTGGCCGGACCCTACACTCACGGGGCCCGGGCACCGCTTCAAGCGCTTCATCTAATCGCCCCTCTGACAGTTGGAGGACCGTCCACTACGGCTGCACGACCACTCCTTCTATCTTGTTTTCTTTGCAATTTACCTCTTAAGAACGCTGTCATGGCTTGCGCTGGCTTCTGCGTAACAGCTTTCGGCGATTGCGCGTCGCCTCAATCCAGAGAGAGCAGGTGAGAGGCTCATTATGTGGCAATATCTCCAGTAATGAACCATCATAGATATACCCAGAGTGAGCTTCCATCAATTTATCTTTCTTCGGCTTCCAAAATGGCATCAGTCTTTGGTTCTTTGCGAGAAATATACCGTAAAACCCGTGCTGATGGCAAACCACTGTGGCCACAAGGTGCTTTGACGCTTGCAGTCACCATAAGATTTGACCGAGAGTACGGCCACTTTGTCAGTCCATAAAGCTCTCTCCGTTTGATCTGAGACACTCTCATCCCCTTCATCCCACACTGTTCGAAACTTATCATGGCTCTGTGCGGAATCTTGAATCTATATACCGGCTGTGACGGTGATGTCAGACCGAGCACGCCTCAAAGGTGCGTATTATTCTCCTTTTGAAGGCCGTGCATAGTCAACGGTGCTGTTTGTACAGATATGTGGCAGGTCAGCGCTGGCCAGCTGTCTGTTTGATCGAATCTCTTCAGGATGTCGAGTATTTGTTTGCCGCGAGTCGCCTAAACCGGGAGGTTCCTGCGGCTGTGGCAGACCTGCAACATCTTGAGCATCTCGAGCTCCACCTTGATGCAAAAGCAGTGGAATATTTCTGCTCTGACCCCTGCGATGACTCGAAAGTTGGCCAGCTACTTGTTGTGATTTCCAGTCTTACGATCTCAGGGGTGGACTTCGAGATGCCGGAAGAAAAGCTCCACGTCTTCTTACTGCGGTTAAACACCATGTTCTTCGACGTCGTCGAACCTTCTCAAGGGATGAAGCTTTGCCTTGAAAAGTGCAAGTTTAGCTCCATCCACAGCTTTTGGGGTGCCCTCGCAAGATGTCCTCCGTTCGAGACTCTCGCAATCAGTGACGTGCAGTTCACGTCTTCATATCGAGCTAATCATGCCAACGGAGAGGCTATTCTGGTGAGGATAACAAATGTAAATAGTATTACTGATGCTCAGGAATCGCCCACCCAGAATCAACTTCAGATCCCAAAGTTCGAGATTCGGATTTCTGCTGGTTCTCAACAGCAGGTAGAATCTGTCGAGGATATCCTTAGTGCACGTGGCGCAAGCATCGAGGATCTTGTCTTGAGCATTCGAGGCAGCTTCGATCACACTGGTAAGGAATACGACAAGATTGTGTGCATGAAGACGTAGCTTACTTGCGGTTCGCCCAGAAACGGAGGCTGTAGCAACTTTGTTTGCTCACGACGACCTGCACTTTCTAGAGATCACAGTCGACCCTCCCGATGACCCTGCAATGACTAACCACTCCTTCGGTGCTGTAGTTGATGTCATGGTCGACCGCTGCGAGAGCGTTCTGTCCCTCATCGACGTAGACAAGACCCGCTGTATCAGCTTCATTTTTGTAGTACCTGCCGGATTCACTCCGGACGCATGGGTGCATATTGATGCACGCGCAGAAGGCCTCCGCACTAAAGGAGAACTTGCCGGTATGTTGACCATCACATGTATATGACGTTCGTGTCGCTCTTACACTGCGTTAATCCTATCAGGAATTGATGTCGACATGACTTTTGATGCAGGAGTGTAGAAACATCCCTGCATCGTGCGCGCAGCTGGTCTGTGCATCATGGATCCCATATTATCTCCTTTTGTATATAATACGACTGCAAGGATCAGAGCCAATTCAAGTTGATTACTTCAAGAGAGTCCAGAAAATGTTTTCTTTACTGCTTAGCGAAGAGCGTGTCATATCTGCGCCGTGCTTCAGCATCGGATGTAACGTATCCGCTTGAACCGTTGTGCAACACCTCCCTGTTATGTCGACGAGTCAGTATAAGACAAGAACTGTCTCCATACCGCACTCGCCTTGTCTGGGTGATGTTCTAACGACAGAATATGATAGGTCTTCCTAATATCGGTAGTCCTGCAAGTACGCGGAGGACTTGATAAGAACGTGAAGATACTAATGCGGCGTGCGTGACATGGTGTGAGCTCATACTAGAATCCTGTAGTAGTCTTTCCCCTTCACGCGTTCTTTTTTTGCCATTCCTTCCGCATAGGAGATCTCTTTCTTCACTCTTCCACATCGGAAGATTCGAGGTCCGGGTCACACTGGAGTGCAGCCCTGAAATCTTCAATAGCAATGTCATACCACTCCAGGCCGACATAGACATTTCCCGGAGTCCAAAGTGCCTTCGGAAAAGGTGAGTGGAAACTCATCGCAGGATTGACAATCTTCAGACCTTCCGCATATCGCTTGAGCTCCGGAAACAAGCCAACTTCAATATCTACAATTTGCACGATTTTGCGTCATACCTTGAAGTGTGCGACAGCGACGTTGAATAAGATATTTGCTCGCACAATGCCTTCTCGACCCTCTTCCGGATGATCCGAAATTATCTGTATTTCATGATGTCAACTAGTTGTTAACCATCTCACCATACTCAAGATCATAAACGACCTACCTCCAGCGCATTCTTCAACTCCGTTACAGCTTCCTCCCACTGCGTCGCAAGCCGGAGCTTCATTGCGATTTCGTTCAGCCTTCTCACCTTCTTCGCCTAGCGGCGACCGCAAGGTATATGTATGAGCCTCATTGCGACAGCAGCAACGAAAGGGCAAGCATACTGATTGCTTCACTTGAAAGACCAATGACACTCTCCAGCTGGCCTTTTCGGAGACACCTGTCAGCATCCAGCCATAGCGACTCTGCCGACACAGTGTTGGAATGTGATCAGGAGCCAACTGCTTGCAGGAACATCTTGCACGAAGTCATATCGGGTCGAGGGTAGCTTGGACATTATGTTTCATGCAGGCCGGTGACTGTGCGCACTGCTATTGTCGATCTACGATCTGCCCTAGGCTCGTCAGAAGGCTGAACATACCAGGGGCTATACACGTTCAGACCCAGGTATGGTCCAATTCACATCAATGCCTGGATTCCCTTCCCGGCGTTCTGCGAGGTGCAAATGCCACCCACTTCCCGTATATTCCGTCCAAACTCTATAGAATCAGTACATATGACAAAGCAGATCCTCGCACTAGAGTGTCCCTTTTTGAGCGCCTCAGGTAACAGTCCTCTTCCAAACTTCCTTGCCCTTGACCCAAGTACTTTGAACATATCCCTTCCGGTCGAGGACAACGAGATCAGCGTCAGCACCAGGGCGAAGTGTACCCTTTCTGTCCTCAATGCCCAGGCATCTGCAAGCGCGTAATAGATCAACTACTGAGGTACGTATATGGGATCAGGACTCACTTCGCGGGGTTGAATGTCGCGCACTTGATAGCCTCACCCAGCGAGCAGCCGGTGAAACGTGAGAAGTTCCGGACACACTTATCAAGAGTGACCACACTGCAAGGCGATGGTCAGACATCGGGCGTGTAAACGGGGTGATATGCTGCTCACCTGCCAGCAAGTGTGTCTGTCCCCTCCAAGTAGAGCTTGTCGCCTTCCTTGACGAAGCGTTTCCCATCGCGCCACTCATGTACGCCATCACGGAGGTGAGGATCGAGGATCTTCATGGCTGTGTGAAACTAGTCAATACACGGTTGAACTCCGTACCAATCTACCGTTCCAATGCGTACCATCCGTAATGAGGATGCACCCTTCCGGATAGGCGGAGTACGCTAGCTAAGGAGACCAATCAGCACACCTCACACACGACCATATCAGGGCATGGAACTTACGCGGACAGAGTTAGGATGTGAATGTATCCCATCAACGATTAACTCGTAGAAGGGCCTCTCGAATGCCATATCCGCTACCTTGCCCTTCTGGAGGTGCAACTCCGAGTCCCTATGCACAAAGATCGGGGTCTGCGGGGGAGTGAGGAGGTCGTCGAACGCCTCTGATACCGCCTTAGGGCCTTCCTGCTCTGCAACCTTCAGGCGTCGTTTAAGCGAATCCGAGCGTGACATAGGAGTAGTCGCCCCCACAAGTTGATTAGGCGACATTGGCACAGAAAGGTGCGGCGATGCTCCGAGGAGACCGATGATGGATGGGTCGCGGTGATGCAACTGCGGCATTGCATTGAAGAGGTGCGTGATAAGGCGAGCGCCGCGCTGAACTGCAGCCGTTGCGATGTCTGTACTCGCAATACTGCACAACGAACCATAAGAAGAGGTGACCATAGGATGTCCGTGGAGTGCTCACCTGTGCCCGATAGAGAAGACGACCCCACGTTTAACGGTCTCTTCGACTGCGGCCATCACGCCGTCGATCTCGGGCGCGGCGGTGATGATGCGCACACCGACCTCTCCATCGTTCACCGTGTCCATGAGCCAGTCCTCGCGGTCCGTGAGGTTCTCCGCGCCATAGATGGCCTCGAAGGACGCGAACTGCTCGGTGGCCGAAACCAGGAACTGGGGCGCATGGGCACCACGCTTTGCGAGCTGGATGAATGGGCCCTCAGCATGCCAACCAAGTAGGTTTGCGGAGATAGGAGTCGCGAAAGGTCTAAGGAGGCTCAGGATTTTGGGATAGAGGGACCTTTCCTGGGTCTAAGGAATTGTTCGGTGAGTACATTGCAAAGAAGCTCACAGAGAGCGCATACAATGATGGTTGGGACCAACCTGGAAGCTTGTGAGTCAAGCAGTATGCTTCAAAAGCGAGAGGACGTACGAGGTAACTCCTGTCTCAACGATCTTTTCTGCAACGGTCTTCATCCCCTCTCTGTATGCACCATCGTCTCCATCGTAAACGGAGAAATCGAACCCATATGCTCCATTGATCTGAATGTCCATAAACCCGGGGCTGTCACAGAAGAGGCCTCAGTCGACTGCCTATCGTGTACGCATAAGAGGCATACCTCAGGATGTTGCCCCCGAGGTCAATGATTCTGTCCGGCCGCTCCTTTCTAAGAAAGAATGTGCGCTGTAGCACCGTTAGTTTGCTCCCCTCTACTTGAATGCTACGTCACGTACGTGCGCATCCAGAATAACCCCGCGCCTCTCATCTATCCACAGGTCCTGCTGGATGAGACTCCCATCCTCTCGCGGCAGCAGGCAGTTCGTGAAGCAGATCAGACCGTTCATTGCTGATGGTGGTGGTACGTAGCAAAGCCTGTCGTCGCCCGTATGGGCCGAATGGCAATGGCGTATGGTCGCATCTAGAAGTGATGCAATAGCATATGGCTGAGCCTCAGGTGCCTAGATAACCGCACGAACGTGTGGCGAGCCGAGCCGAGGATGGTGGAAGCCACGAGGCGACATCGGCGCGGCTCACCGGAGTGGTGCTATGTTCGATCCTCGCAGTATCACAGTCCAACGTGTACACTGTTGTCCAAGATGATCCGGTGTACCAACTTGAAGGAATGAAAGAATGGTGGGTCGCGAAATCCGAGCACACACGCGGCAAACTGCTGCAACCTTGAATACTGTCGATACTAGCCCTCAGCAAATACCCATTGAGACGTAGTATCCTGAGGGCAGACAATTAAGGTGCGGTCTCTTCGCTAAGACATAGACTTTCCTTCGCAGAGTCGCGCAGCGTACTCGGAGAAGTAGCTCAGTTCTCGGGTGCAGCCCAATCCTTGAGAGATGGCTCGCACAAATGCTCGCAGGGTGGAGGTTGCCACGACCAAATAAGCAGACCATCAAACCTATTATACGGTGCTCAAATGGGCAGCGAATTGACCAGGCTCTGTCCCTACTTGACAACAGCTTAGACTCTTCCTAGCCCCTTCAGACGCCTGGTCCCGCAGCGATATTCCTGTGTCGCACCAACCTCATCCCTTCCACCACGACGTGTGAGCAGGTGATCTCGAGGTTGACCATCTTCGTGGCTCTTGCAATGTCGGGGAACGTAAACAAGTGCTCTAAGTGTGGAAAAAGTGAGGTTCTGTCCATGCATCACATAGGTTTCTCTGACGCCCTTTTACACGGTTTCCAGCAGACCATGTCGTGCTGGACTGCCCATCCGAAACGCGGCTACGTTTCAACTGCCAGGAAGCGGGACATATGTCTGCCGCTTGTCCCCAACCTCGCGGGATACTGAAATGGAAGTGCGGCGGCTGCGGGCAGAACGGGCACCTTTCAGCACGGGAGGTAAGATTTCGCCGAGACAACGATCATTAGTGTTGTTCACTGCCATGGGCACCTCTCGACTCTGGTATTTAGACATGGACTTGCAAAAATTGCGCCGGCAAGGGACACGGTCATTGGGAACGTCCAAAGCCGCGTGGATACCACAAGATGAAATGCCGACTGTGCGATGAACAGGGACATGTGCAGAGCGAATGCACAAACCGGACGGTATGATTTGGGCTTGTATCTTCCTGCATAAAGACATGCCGAGGTTGAATTGGTTGGAAGAAGTGGAAATGTAGGAATTGCAACGGGACTGGACATGCCGCAAGGGAGTGCTCTAAGCCGCGAGGATATCTCAATATGACATGCCGACTTTGCCAAGAACTTGGACATCTTGCGAACGAGTGTACCAATCGTGATGTATGTTCAATTTTTGCGCGTCCTCACCCAATCTCCGCTCACCATATTATGGGCTATTTCTCAGAAATGGCAGTGTACGAATTGTAATAAGGCGGGTCACAAGGCACAGGAGTGCGAGAAGCCACGAGGGTATTCGAATTTGACGTGCCGACGCTGTCAAGAAATCGGGCACATCGCCGACGAGTGCGTCAATCGCGAGGTGGGTATGATCTCAGCTAGCATCTTGGTGCTCTCTCAACTCCAACGGTACATAGAAACGGAAGTGCACCAACTGCAACGAGAATGGTCATTTCCAGACCCAATGCGAGAAGCCGAGAGGATACCTCAAGCGCAAATGCAATATTTGCAAGGGGGTTGGGCATCTTACTGTGGATTGTCCTAGCAGAACGTGTTTTGTGAGTTACAAAGTATCTTACTTATTAGTCCTGAAATTGAATCCGAATCTGTCAAGAAATGTGGCTGCATAGGCCACATCTCCAGAGATTGCCCTTTGCCGCACTCCTCCCAGCCTTCAGGTGAAGCTTGCATAGTCGGAAGACCTTTCATCTTTCTCACGATCCACAGTGCAATGTCATCTGTGTGGGAGCAGGTCTCATTCAGCTTTGTGAGTCTTGCCTCACTCCCTTTTAGGGGCACAAATTTATACTACTATACAGCAACTGCTTCATGACGAACGGTGGTGACTACCATTACACTCGAGCCGGCGATTTTCCTGAAGGAAATCAACGCACGGATGCCGACTCGGGAGCGAATCGTAGTGATCGTGACTCTGCTGATGGATCGAGGTAAGGAGCGACCGCATTTGGGTCACTTGGATAACTTAGTTTCATCATGATTGCCAGGGGTAGGACGAGCGGACCAAGTTCGCGAAAGCCTGACAGAGATGATGCTGACATGTCATCCCTCTGGTTGCAGGCATGTGCTGCTTTCCGAAGCGAAGATTGGGGGACCGCTGCCAGTTCGCTTACGAAGGCCATTGGTGCGCAATCAACGTCGAAACAATCGTTTCATGTTATGCTGACCTGTATCTCGTACTCAGATGCAGGCGCACAGGACGCGCATTTTTTTGAGAAGAGAGGTCAGGCACGTTTGAAGATGGGACAACACGAATGCGCTCTGGGCGACTTCGGAGTGGTAATGGCACGTAAAGACTATAAGGCACCAACATCGATTCTGGTTGACGTTGCTCGATGCCGTTTTCATCTCGGGTCACCAACCTCCGCACTGATCGCTGTGCGAGAAGCAATATCGATGGAGCCCACGCACTCAGGAGCGAAAACGTTGAGACATCGGATTCATGAACTTCAAGGCCATATGGAGACGTATCGGGGAGCATTCTCACGCAGACACTGGCACATGGCTAGGTCCTCCTTTGAATCATGCTTAACGATCTACAATCAAGAAGAAGGGCATACACCGATTGAGATCAGTTGTTGGGGAGTGCAGTTATATATAGCAGAGCGGAAATGGGATAACGCACTGACAAAAGTGACGTAAGTCCTTCTTACCAGATCACTGTATCCCAGACTCTCAGCCGTACGTGAAGGGATATTCTACGCAGCAGATCGTCTGCTGTAGAGGCCATGGTACTACATGCTCGAATCTTGTTTTTGACTGCGAAGCTTCTTGAAGCGCGAAAGAAAGTCCTAGATGCGCTGAAGCTGGACCCGGATAATGATGACGCAAGAAAGCTCTTCTCTCGTATCAAAGGCGTAGACCGCTACAAGGAACATGGAAATGAGTCGTTCCGAGACGCTCAGTGGAGTGACGCAGTTGTCTGGTGGGAGGAAGCACTTCTAGTAATGTTATCTACTCATAGGAGGGAGCCCATTTGCTAATGCTTGATGATGATATTCATAGCTCCTGGGCGAGGACGAGGAGGAGGGCGGAGGAGGACTGCTACGGGCACGTTTACTGCTGAACCAAGCAACAGCGAACCTGAAGGTATGGTCTCTATGTATGTAATTGGGACCCTCTGCTTTTACTGATGTCGTCGTCTTGCAGCTGAAACAATGTGCGGAGGGTATACGGCATGTCGATGCCTCGCTCGTCCTGGACGCATCGTATTACAAAGCGTTCAGAACTCGCGCCCGCCTACACTACGAACTAGAGCTATATGAGAAAGCAGCTGAAGACTTCAAAGCCGCTATACAGTACGGAACATCGGAATTGAACGCCCGTGACCTCAGAGCACTGGGAGACGAACTGGCGAGGGCGGAACTGAAAGCTCAACGAGAGAAGAAAGGGAAGGACTACTACAAAATACTGGGTACGTTAGACTGAGTTCTGGCCCTCGCAATGACAAATGGCTTTGCAGGTCTCTCCCGTAATTGCACACAAGCCGAGATCAAGAAGGCATATCATCTGCTCTCGCTCAAGCACCATCCTGATAAGGTGAGTGTCGCTCGTGCAGTCTAGGCCTCCGAGCTAAGATACCGAAATAGGGTGGGGTTGAAGAGCAGTTCAAGCTGATTGTCGAGGCGTACAGTATCTTGTCTGACAACGATGAAAGAAGGAAATACGAGAGAAAGTCATCCTCCAACAGAGATGACTATGAGGATGCCCAATGAATCGAAAGACTCATACATTAAATACTGATTCGGGATGGCGAGAACCACATCGTCTTATAGTTTCTTTGGATATCTTGCAGGGGCTGAATGGGATCGTCTAGCATAGGATGGGATAGCATTGAATGATGAATGTATGAACAGTTGGGCTTCTGTGTGGTGGGTCAGTGGTCAAGTTCGCAACGGTAGAATGTTCGGTGACTTGAGGGACCTTCTAGATGACATAGTTATGGTTTGACTCTCCTGATGTTAAACCACGCATATGTGCACATTTAACCTTGGAAAATTCGGCCTTAGCATGTAACACTACCCCGTTGACCCCGGAAATTCTTGGTGTAATATGTATTTGATCCCTCGTAGACCAATCCTCAACAACCATCGCGCCTTCCTTCCCACGCAACGGCTCGGATGGGACTACCATCGCATCCCGCAAGGTTCAAAGGTAACAGACTAACTAACGGATCTCGCCATCTGCTATCAAGCAACTCGTCTAACTGGGTCAGATTCTCGACTATCACACCACCCTTCCCAAGCACAACCCGGTGAACCTCTCCCGTGTCCTCGTCTCCCGTCATCTCGTCCGGGCTGAGCGTATCAGTCCCAAGGACTCTCACTCCCATCTCCATAACGCGTGTCGCAGCAGCAGGGTCCAGGAATGGGTGATCTCTGTACTGTGGCGTCGCCCAATATTTTGACCAGCCAGTACAGAGCAGGAGCACCGCACCCGGGCGCATGTGGCTCGCGTGCGCGCTGAGGTCCGCCCACTCGATGCGGTCGTGTGCGCCTTTGTGCCGCAGGTCGACCACAATTGCCGGCGCTGCACATAGTGTTGACAGCTCGAGCTGGTCGACGGTGCAGCCGTCTAAGAAGAAGTGATAGGGTGCGTCGATGTGCGTCCCGGTATGTGACCCGAGCGTGAGTGTGTGCACGTTCGCGAAGTCGCCCGACGCGAGGTCGAACGTGAGGCGGGCGGAGTAGCACGGGTGACCACAGCACGCAGGAACTTTCCCGTTAGCGAGCGGATGGGTGAGGTCGATGATGGTGTGTGACGAGTCGGCGACGGGTGTAGGAGCCTGCGGTACGGGCGTGCCAGGCATGTCGACAGTTTGCGTCTTTTCCTGAGGTGTCCTCCTCCGAGCATCTTATATGATGTTAGGGTATGCATCTGCGGGACGCCGTCACACTTGCCGCAGAGCACAACGTCGGCACAGGCGCAACCGCGGCTGTTCTCTTTACTCGGCCATCCGGTCCGGGAGCGCTTGCGGCTGTGGCTCCCTTTAGCGGCTCATCACCGGACGACTAACAGGTATTCTGTATGCTTGCACTGGAATGAAGCGTAAATATATCAACGGGAGTCGCTATCATTAAGGAGCGACGAGGGTACGGACCGCCCGTATTCCGAACCATCTAAATCAGACAATTACTTCCTAATATCCCAAGTCGGCACCGGCAACGCCTTGATCGTCCGACTGATTCTCTCGCTACCTATAGGCAGAATTTTGTCTATGACAGCCAATATCCGGACCATGAGTGGAGTGATATGCGGGAAAGAGGCACATCGACGTCCAAAGTGAGAAACGAGGCGCCTCACATTTCAGACCAGAGCATCCGGAGCTCCGTACGGAGCCTTCAGCGCCAGGAACGTAGCATGTGAGCTGAGATAATGGGTGCTTGATCTGCATATATGGCTGAGCCTGATATCAAGCGTCGGAAATTGGTGTGAAATGAAGGATATATGCAGAACTCGAAGGACGTTTGGCATCGGTAGTCTTGGATTGGGGCACCTGATGGGATAGAAAGCAGGTGGTGAGATCCACATGTCGTAGCACGTACGACGGCACAGATCCATCCGGAGAGGGACACTCACGAGTCGTAACATTAGCGTGCCTACGATCGAACTCTCGATGCGAATGCACGGACAGGCGAGCCATCACCTCCCGCAAGCTTGAGCGGGACCAAGTAGACGACCCATTCCCCTTCGCATACCACTTCCAAGCCGTTCAAGTTCTCCGCGATGACCGCTCCCGCACCGAGCACAATCTCATGCACGCCGAAATCGGGCGTACTTCCATCTGTTCGCGTCTCATCCGGGCTGAGTGTGTCTACGCCGAGGATCCGTACGCCAGCTTGGATGATCTTCTCTGCGGCATCGCGCTCGAGGAAGGGGTGGTCGAAATACGTCGGCGAGCCCCAGTGCCGTGACCAGCCAGTGCGCAAGAGTAACGCAACCCCCTCCTTCGTGCTAGCCAGACGACGCATCTCGTCCTCTACCTGGGCCAGGTCTGCCCATGAAATCCTCTCCTTGGCCTGCTTCGACGTCAGGTCTACCACAAGCACACGAGCGACAAAGGTAGAGATCGGCAGCTCATCCACGCGTATCCCGTCTTCGAAGAAATGGTATGGAGCATCAACGTGTGTACCAGTGTGAGATCCCATCGAGATGGTCTGAACATTTAGGCCGTCGTTGGAGATTGTCAGAGCGGGACAGCAGCTGTATTTCGGGTCTCCTGGGTATATCTGAACATTGTCGTCCAAGAGATGCGTGAGGTCCACATAGTCTGGTGATTCGTTCATTCCGGGAATCAGAATATCTAGTTAGATGTGATTGTAGATTTGATCTGTGAGACTTGGCAAACTTTTTGGGGACGACCGGGAGGAGAGCAGATAGCGTGAGAACCATTGTCCTCTCCGCGCTTCTTGACGCGTGACGCGTCGCGACGCGTGCACTGTGCAGCGCAAGTCGTGGCGCAAGATCCATGAACTCAGTCAACGGTTGCTGATTTTTGCGACACTTTGCGACAGTCTAATGGCAGGAAATAACCATCGACTACTCTACCGTGGAGCTCTCTCCTTGCCGGACTCCCATTTGCTCCTGGATGGCCTCAGTTTCACCATCAGAGTCGGCGAGGTGCAGAGTGGCGCAGGCATCGACCTCCTGCACAACCCGCTCGCGCTTGCACTGGAGAGTATGCGCGGGAGAAGCCTACACCTACTTGGCACTACAAGGCTGAAAGATGTATGGGTAGATGTTGCGGGTGATGTGAGCATGTGAGTCGTAAGCCATTGACACATTGAAATGTGGCTAACAGTAACAATGAGCAGGGACATACACCCGAAGTCCACTCTAAGCCGCATTTACTTCGAGAATATACTATGTTTGAATCCCATCGTGTCTCCTGATGGAAGAACAGATGAAGGCGTACGGGTTAGCCTGAGCGATAGTAGTAAGCTCTTGCAACCAGTTGACAAGCGAATGAACAAAGAGCAGATGGCGTTTCATAGATGAACCCGGAACGAATGATATCCTGATATTTGGCCAACTGGAAGCTGTGTCATCCTCCCTTCCTTCTACATCTACCGCGCCTCCGACGACACTCCGTATCCTCGCCGCACGCATACTCCCTGCTCCTCCCGTTCCCGCCCGCCCACGACCCGATGACCCGACGCCACGCCAGCCTCCTCCGCTACTCGGTTCAAAACGCAAACGCGAGCTGTCCTCACTCGCCTTTGAGCTCGGCGAGCGCGCGAAGAGGGTGGCAAATGACAAGGGGAAGGGGCGAGCACCGCAAGAGCACGAGCCTGATATCGAGACATTGCGTCGGGCGAGGGACGTTATGCTCAATATTCCGAAGCCTGGCGCGCAGAAAGGGGCACGAGAATCCAAAGACACGTGGACAGCGAAGTCCAGGGATGCGGTGTTCAAGGTACCATCACTTCCAGACCGAGCGGGATCTGCACAGGGAGTATCGTCGCAACCAGCCATTGGTCGTAGTCGGAGCGGAGGGACTACACTAGGAGGCGCTGATACGATGTCTGCCCTCGCTGGTGAGCTAGAGAAGGCAAACAAGACGGTGCGCTTGCTTCCTGTATGTTTAGCACCGTGGAGGTGCTGAATTCCTCTTTCTCTTCATAGATCATCAAGAAGGTTGTCGTGCAGTGTCTTGCGGACCGCGGGATTCGCAAGGGGCGAGACGATTTCAATGACTTATACCAGTATATTTATCGAGGGACTTGCTTCGCTCTGGTGCGCCGTTCGCTATTTTCTACTTTAATGCAATTGCTTATATTTACGTCATCATAGAGAGCTAGAACGCGGTCGTCATCGCTAGACTCTTCTGTCGTAGAGCATCTGGTCGAGGCCCACGCAGCGTTATACGTGCTCGAGGATGCAATAAATCGGACGGTTTCTGGGTCTAATGGCATCTAAACGTGTATCGATAATTCCACAACATATGTAAGAAAATGTATCCTTTCTTCTGAGCTCTAGCGGCGTGAGGACCACCGACTGGCAGTCTATGTTCGGCAACTGCCTCACTCAAATCGGCAAGTCGTTCTCCATACCGGGCGGTCGCCCCTGTCCTTCCTTCGTCTCCTTATGCGTCGTCATCGTCTTCAGTGTCTCTCCATGTCCATCTGACATCATGCTGTCTTTTGTGACGTCATCTGCCCCTCTAGCTAGCCTGAAAACGGGAAAGGGCGAGCGGTGCATAAATACTGCCACATTATTTCAGTTCACTCGCTGACCACTCTTCGTCCTAGCCCCCTTTCAGTGTGCGTCAATAATCTACATGCCTCTCATTGAAGCTGACCGCACAGTTTCTTTGCGCACATACAGAGGCAAGCTTCCATTTTCATGGACGACGTAGTATCGGCTTATAGTCATCTCAATCATAAGCGTACCGGCGTACCACAATGTCGATATACAATCCGAACGCACATGATCAGCGTAACTCGTTTATTAACCTTCAAGTAAATTGTAGAGCTTCTGGCGCAAAGGTCGTTCACCAAGGATGACCCCGACGCCGGACCACACCAGGTTACACTCATCGGATTCGGGATTCGGCACGACGGCACCCACGCAGCAGTCACGTGATTAGAGCTTCTAATCACCTGACCGGGCACCGCGTAGTTATGGGCGCTTGTCAACTACATATTCCTAGCGATCACATCGGATGCCGACCATTGAGACCTCAAAACCATGACCAAATTACTCGTTCGCAAGTATTTATTGAATGATTCAGAGTTGAAACAGATGTAGCGAATCCGGACAAGACAGAACGAGGCTCGTTGAAACCGTCTGTAATCAAACAAGGTTGGGCATAGGCTGTATGGCTGACCATTGCAACGGTAATGTGGCTTCATTCCTGAAGCCTGGCCACAACACTCAACGCATCTGTGTCGGTTATCCGATTTGATGGGCCACAGGAAGCCACATCCGGCCTTAAACAGGCATTTATCTATCTGCCTCTCCGCGACCATACCTTGACTCGTACTATCTTGGACCTCTTCCTTCGAATGTCTCTGCCTCGTGTAAGCCATTGATATCCTGCGAAGAAACAAAAGTTGGCATGCTCATGTTTGGCCTTTCCTTAGAGACTCTCTCTGACCCCGCGTGGTACGCGAGTCAGACGGCGCCTGGCTGGCCGCGCCAGCTCTCCGTCTACAGACAAAGAACAGGAAGCCGCGAATGATTCTGATAGTGCAGATGAGAACACACTCACAGCATTTGGGGACCTGTCGTTCTCAGACGAAGACGAGGTACGAAGTCCAACTTCACCAAAGAAGTCGCCATCGAGAATCCGTCGACCTCCTTCAGCCAGTAAAAGGACCGCGATGAAGCACTATATCAAGCAGTGCATGGAAGCACCACCCGAATCCCAGGTGTGTTATGATACTGGACTTACCCAATGCCGTGTTCACATCCATTTACACATGACAGTTCACTCAGGTGTTAGAGAACCATCTATACTCAGTTCCCGGGGGAACTGTGACCACCAGAGAGGATTTCAAGACGTTGATCCACAGGGTTCGATTATCAATGGATGAAGGTCTGTTGCGCAGAGCCTTGCCCTTCGATGAGCAGGACGAACGGGAACTCGAGGCTGCCGCTGGAAACAGTTCGCTCGAGACTTCAAATTCATCGGCTATTCCAGGCACTCTTCTCGGAGCTCCGAGCGCTGACACGGGGTTCGCCAAGCCACCTCGAGGATCCTCCGGCATACTGCCACGGCGCCGTGGGCTATTACCCCAGTGGGATATGCCGCTGCAAGGAGGGGACCAGTGACCAGTGCTGGGGCGAGACATGTGTAGGACACGGCACTAGCATCTGTTGTTTGGAATAAATGTTGTACTGGATGAATTGGCGAGCTGTGCAATAAAGTAAACGTGGCTGAGCAGACAATGACAAAGGAGGCGGTTGCTGGCGTAAGGCAGTTCCGCACGTTGCCACCATTGCCACCTGCGGCAGTCACGCTTTCCAATCCCGGCTACGACGTCGTGCTCAACATCTTCTAAGCCCGTCTCACGCATGCGCGATTGAGCACCGATAATCTCTCTCTTATCCTCTTCTTTGTCGACTTTGCGGTGGCCCAGCATTCGGGTAGCTGCGACTAGTGCGTCCAAAGGGCGATACCCCTGACTCGTCGCAGCGACCCCATGGCCTCCCCCGCACTTGAAGCAGACTGGATACTCGTGTCTTCGGACTGGTGGAGGACATCCTTTCGCGCTGTCCCATGGGCGTGGCCACCAAGGAAGCCGACGTCGAGGTCCATGACGCAAGAGAAGGAGCAAACAAAGGAGCCATTGCATCCCAGACCACCTCACTACCACGATCTTTTGTACCGGACAAGACGATGGATACGTTTGGAGACGCCAGACGCACGGGTGCAGGAGCTCGAGTTGAATGGCGATCTAGCGGGAATTAGGGTGGCAGAGGAGGCAGTCAAGCAGTACGAGGTGGATGTATGTATCCGCTCGCTGGACATCGGGGATCCTCTCTTCAAAGTGGACGAGAAGCCTGCTCTGTTTACTGGTGAGCTGGACGAGGACAAACATGCTATGGAGAGGGAGAAATGGGACAAGCAAGTACGACAACTGTTCGGACCGGACGCCCTCGAACGCTTGGCCGCTGCGTCCTCGGCGTCGCATACAAGCACGCCAACGTCGCCCGAGCTGGACCTGACCGATTCTGAGCTGTCGGTCGAGTCCGACCCGCTGCCAGCGACGCCGAAGGTGGCGAAGAAGTCGTACGCCCATGCGGTGCACAGCGATAACGACATCGAGGCCCCTCACGACGTCCTCGCCCCCTCACCGTCGAAGCCCCTCAACGCTGCAGCGCTGAGCTTCACACCGGGAGCGCAACCATCCGCTAGCACATCTCCCCCTCCTTCCTGCGTGTCGAGCTCGTCATCCCCCTTGAACGGCGCCAGCCCGCTCCACATGTTGCCACCGTGCGAGTTCTCGTTCCCAACGCTCAATCCCCCTCTGTCGAGTTCGCCCGCGCCACGTAGCAATGCACGATCACTGCCGCCGACGCTGAGGAAGGACGAGAGTGGATTCTACATCACATCGCCGCCACCACCGCCGACCTCGTCCAACTCGAACCCGCGGCCATCCTCAGGACGCCTGCCGGCATTCCTGACCAGTGCCCCACGCGCACGCCACACATCGAAGACACGCGAGATGGTGGATCGTCTGCGCAAGGTCCCGCGTGCGCGTGCCAAGAAGAGCGAGCCGCGGCGGTCCGCGACGATGCCTGAGGACGCGCCGATATCCGAGGCGTCGAAGGAGGCGGACCGCAATTCGGTGCTCCTGACGGAGATCGATGGGTGGATAACAAGCGTCACGTCTACATCCCCAGATGACGGGTGGGTCGCGCCGCCCGCACCCCCGGTAGCACCAGCCTCGCGCTCGTCTGGACGGTCGCACAAGCGGGCCACAAGCAGTATGAGCTCGCAGGTGAGCCAGGCGAGCGGGGTGGTAGCACCTAACCCGCTTATGCCGGGGTCGCATGCGCCTGCGGTTGTCCCGGTGTATTATCCGTACGTGTATGCGTACCCGCATTATGCGACACCGGTGTACGTTCCGCCGGCCGCACCGTGGGCTGCGCCTTCAATGTACGGAGCGTACGTTGGCGGTCGGGTGCGGTGATGAGAAGGAAGGACAGTTTGATTGTACGAGTGCTGGTGAGTGGTTGTATCGCTTCCGGTGAGTATTTCACCCCGTCTATTTCAGTGGAGTCCAAGCTGATGGCATGCACACAGATGTGTACGAGTGCCGCATTCGTGTTGTACTCTCTGACTGTATGCCTCCTTTGTATGACGAACGCCTGACAAGGTTGCAACGCATCATTCTGCTCAGATTCTCTCCTCCGTCTCTCTCATCGTTCTCTTATTCTTGCTTGAAGCCCCACTGGCTATATGCATATGGCACTGTCTCGGACCGTTGATTCACACATCGTGTACTTTGTGGAGGGCGCAATATATATTCATGTCTGCTGTGGCGCCAGGTTTAACGGAAGATGCTGTTGTCACGATACGGGGAACGTGTACGTAATGTCTACACCCTAACCAGATGTTGATGATCTGCGCGGTCTTGATAGATTCCTTCATGTTCGGTCGTATTTGTGTCCCAAATCTAGTAGTGAAGCAATGAGGTCACCGGTAACACCGAACTGTCGATATCGTCTATTCTGCATGAGTGGTTAACGTCACTTAACAGCACATAAAGACAGTGGAATGGAAGAAGTCAGCAGAAGGAATGGAATAGCGATGTCTTAGTGCACCCGTTTACCATCTGAGCCACACCTCGCGCTCATGATCACTTTGATTCATCAACGACCTTCCACTGTAATCATCATTCGAGTTCCCGCTATTGATGCATGCTACAACGAGGCTGGATGGATCAATGCCGGTGTTATTCGCTCATAATGGACTGCGTTCTCTCTGGGTCTGTCCTGTACTCATCTATCGCACGGAATAAAGCCTATTGTGACGCAGATAGCACCAAGAAATTGAGATCTTGTTCAGCCATGCACTGGGTCGCCCCAGATAGATGCATCTTCAGTACAGCCCCGACAATGCTGTGATTGCTGCAGATGAGCAGCCTCCAAGATGTGCGACAATATCACCAAGTATAATCTACAACAAACGCTATGGGCGAGAATCCAAGCGGGTGGGAGCATGTGAACGAAGTATGGCCCCAACGAGTGGTTATAATGATAATTTAAAAATGTCCCTCGGTGTACGGTTGTAATGTTCATGACGCGTCGTTGATGTCTGCGTGCTGCATCCATGCCGACCATCGCTGCCATCGTGATGAATACGTCATTGCCCGTGCCAGGCGAACAATCTCCCCACAGGAAGTCGGAACGGGAGTATGTGGCGCTTGCGCGGCGGCGCAGGTTCTGTTTCTACAAGGAAGAACGAACGCACGGTCTCCCGACCACCCTGTTCGTCAAAAACAATGTCAGAAACATCGTAGGCGCTCATCACGACATGATACATACCTCTGTCGAGTCGAAACTACCGTCTTCGATCGGATCTGTGGGGGCGTCGGGCAACGGCTTGTCAAGCCACGAGAGTGGCAACTGCTGGCCGCACGCCCCCGTGATCTCGATCTCTGGCAGCGTCGCGGCTTCGAGCGCTGCGCAGGTCGCGCAGTAGTCAAGCGTCGTCTCGTAGCACTGTCGATGGAACGCAAGCCATGGGCTGTTGAGGACATCCCCATCCACCCCCTCCAGACACGAAGTGTCGAAGGTGTCTTCCAGCTTGCCGCCCACTGCTCGACGGAGGTCTGCAACAAGGAGAGCAGCAGACATCTGTGATGTGAGCAATGAGCCATAGGGTTTTGGCTTGTCCCGATCATCAACGAGTGATGTGGGGGCAGTGGTTGGAGGAGAGGTGCATGAGGATGATGATCTGCAGGAATCGGCACTAGACTCGCTGGAAGACGAGACAGATATGGAGCCTGTCGATGCAGAGCGTGGCATTGGTCGTGCAGAACATGGACTGAGAGCTTTAAAGCGCTTGATAATAGGCGCAGAGCGCGGGGTAGTAGGGTGCATACTACGGCGGGGGTCCTCAAAGTAATCTGCCTCGTCTACGTCGAAGGGGACAGGACTCGTCATGATCGCGATCGTGCTTGTCGTGGCAGATGGTCCGGGCGAGCGCGCACTCTTCAGGCCCGTCTCGTGG
Source organism: Obba rivulosa (assembly GCA_001687445.1). Taxonomy (NCBI): domain Eukaryota; kingdom Fungi; phylum Basidiomycota; class Agaricomycetes; order Polyporales; family Gelatoporiaceae; genus Obba; species Obba rivulosa. Next base: position 86,429 of record KV722354.1, read on the forward strand.
AGGGGAGTGAAGAAGAACTCGTGCTGCGACGCGTCCCACTCTGCAGTGAACGTAAGCGCAGTGTGGGGGCCAGCTCCTGGCGTCGAGGGTGGAAGCGGGGTCCGGGGTAGTACAAGGTGTACGCCGCTAATGAGTGCACGTCGGCGGGTTTTCTTGACATGTGCTGGCGTAGCGGGACCCTGCGGTACACGCATGGCGGTCGTCGACGTTGGGGTGCGGAGGGGACATGGCACCTGAGCACGAACCGAAGAGGGCGGGAAATATGAAGAAGGGCCTGCAACAGGAGAAAGCGAAGGGGCATCTGCGATCCAGCCAAGTGTTGGTGAGTCGATGCTCCAGGCATTATCCGTGCCAGACGGTGCAATGAGTTCCACGCCGAATTCGGGCCGCGCAGCGGTCAAGTCTAGCGAATTCTCGAAGCGACGGCGGTAGGCGGCGGGAGACATTGCGGAGGGAAGGTAGGGAAGAGAATAAAAAGAAGGGAATAATATAAGGAAGGGCAAGGGAAGAGAGAACGAAGAGGGGCGCGGAATAGACGCTGGATGTCGGTGGTCTAATAGAGCTCGTACTTGGGTCTGCTGCACAGCTCCTGGGTGATGTTGACAGGTGATGGACAGTGGTTGCAACCGAAAGTCCTTTATACCGTGCCTATGAAGAACGGTGGCAGCTCGCGAATTGTGGCCACTCGGCAGATATCGCGAGCCTTCAACCTTGCGGAGTGGCTGCAAACAAAAGCCGACTGACGCATGGATCGCGCATCCTTCGCTCCTCTGTACCTGGGGATCCGCCGCAACACCACAAAGCGAATATCGCGGGCACGGGGCACGTGATGGCTCGCACGTCGCGTCGGATTGACACTGGGAAGCTCTCTTTGATTCTTGTTGATTGATAGTTGCGCGGGATGCTCGCTGTTTCCGGCGGGCAGGGCGGCTACAGCCGCAGCTGGTCGACTGCACATGCCGTTTTGGGCGACATATAAGGCAGCCGGTCACGCCGAAGACCTGATCCCGATGGGCATATTCCCCACGGGAAGACAGCTCACTGAGGTCGCATCGACTTGCCTCATGGGGCTGTCGCACAGTGATAGTATTGGTCCTTCCACGTACGACATAAAGCCGTAGAACAGCGGTTGCCCGGCGGTAAATAAAGATCAGCCAGCTGATTGGCGAAATGATGAGCTTAGCATTGAGGAGGTGCGAGAACAACCTACCATGCCAGACAAATGGCTGTCGCGGTATTCATTTCCACCGACGTCGAAGCCTCCCAAGGGACATGCCTTGCCTTGCCTCAGCCATGACGATAACTTCACCCAGCGCACCCCATCCGCGGTCACGGAACTCGCGTTTCTTCGCAACTGCGATCGCTTTAGCACCAGTTAGCGGCTTATACTCCGGCGAATCGGGAGGGAGCTGGGGATTCCAGCTCGATCGAGTCCCGAGCCTGGATCTCTGGTAATCTGCATGCTGATCATACAGCTGCTGCAGGTTCTTTGTTAGACTGTGTGCAAGTCCACGAGAATCCGCAGACGTGCACAGCAGCGAGAGCGTGTTGTCAACTGCACAGCACGGTTAATTTCCGCCAAGCGTCCGAGAGCCGAGACCTGCTCACTGCGCTGTTCCCAAACGGCGTACCAGCGCTGTAAACGCTGCTGTTCATGTCCAAGGGCTTCTGAGGATTCTAGTTTCCGTATTACTCGAACTGCCCCCTCAAACGTCGGCCGCCAGAGCTTCCGGAGCCGCCGTGCGGCGGGGCGGTGATGCAGAACGGAGGCAGCCGTCGCCCGCAGAAACAATCTGTACAAACTGGTGAATGCAGGTGGAAGTGGACTTGATGGGATGCTTCGCTGTAAACGAGTAGCGGCTCTGAATGTGCCGGACATTTCGAGGTGACTGTTTTGGTAGAGAGCAAGTAGGAACGGTGCAAGCCTACAAGGGGAATAATTGACGCCCATTTTGGGAGCATGCATCCGTCAATTATACAGCCTCTCAGCTCTGGGTTGCAGAACTGCCTCATGTCATACACCAATCAGAGTGAAACTAGTATACAGAGGGGGAATGCTCGGGTGTTTCACTCGCAGATGGGCTCAGCATTTTCACTTCGGGAGTGGCGCATCCGATGAGGACTTCTTATATTTTGAGAGATGAACCCACGCAAACCCACGCTCGAGCATCGAAGGTGCCTTATCAACACTCATCCCTGAAAATGAAAATGTACCCTACGTAAGCTACAGTGGTGGAAATGAGGCATTGCCGCATGTGCGTCCCGCATCTATCAGTCGTCAAAGTCGTGAAGGTGGTGGGACCGATCAGCCCGGCTAGACGGCACCTGCTTTCGCCGGCTACCGTTCACGCATAGCCTGCTCAGCCAGAACCGTGGCACTGGCTACGTCCTTGCAGAAGGCCTGCTCGCCCAGCAACTCGACGACACCTGCCCGTTCGAACATGTCGCGCGGCGCCGCTTTGAGGTGCGCAATATATAGCCCGACGCCGCTGCTCTGTTTGACAATGGGTCAATATTCATCGTTGACAGATATCAGTAGTAGAGATGCTGCGATTGACCTTGTATATCTCCATGAGCTCATAAAAGATCTGCACGGCACTGCGGACGGTCGTCAGGTCAAGAAGATAGGGGAGAGCAGCTGGTGCGTACGAAGCATCGATGGTATCCACGTCAGCGAAATGAAAGATAAGGACGCTGGCATGCGGCCGCAGAGGCTCATCGGACGGGTGGTGCTTGCCATGTCCATACAGCTCCAGCCTGCGCAAACGTTCTAGAGCTTGTGGTCAGTCATGGTTCCGATGCCGTTAATCTGTCATTTACCCTTGAGCTGCGCCGCATTTGCTGTAAACCAGTCAGCGAACAATCACAGACATGCGCCTCGACGACATACCGAAATCAAGGTTTTCGCGAATGCGGACAATAAGGGCACCCGCGACGTCTTCTTGAGCCTCCGGCTCCTCCTCGACGGGCTTCCACCGATTTGTCCCTGGGATACGTCCCTTCACAGCACTGTCAGTAGTTGTCACATGCTTCAGTGTCATGGAAACTTACCAGGATCGTCAAGCGAGTCTTGGAGGAGCGATGGACTACCAATAGCAGGGAAATCACAAGGCTGACCGCGACACCGACCTCTACATTCCACACAATCGTAAAAATGAACGTCAGGGACATCAGGAGCAGGTCAATCCAGCTTCGCATCCTGATAGGGTTCAATTGAGCAATGCCCATGGATACTAACAGGTATCACTGACTTCCAGTAGAAAATGAGGTCGTGGGGGAGCTCCTCAATCAAAGAGAAGACTATGAGGCAGATGCTAACATGGTCCGATCAGTTCATTGAGTAACGGGGGAGTTAGAGTGTATGTGAGACTTACATTGCTGCGAGTACGCATTTCGGCAGATAATACAACCAGGGCAGCAGGAAGACAATGGCCATAAGCACAATGGTTGAGCACACGATAGACGCCATTTGAGTGCGCCCACCCAGGTCGCCGTTCATCTTCGATCTGGCAGTTCATGAATGTAAGAGTGCTGTGTGGTGGTACGTTCCAACGTTTATACCTAGTGATGGATCCATAAGCCGGTAGAGTGCCCGGAACGAATGAACCAGCAATGTTGCTGGCGCCCAATGCCACAAGCTCGCGATTAGGGCTGACACTATAGCCAAACCGGGACGCATTCTGCTTCGCGGCCACAATGCTATCGAGGAAACCTATGATGGAAATTAGGCTAGAACAAGTCTCGTCAGTTAGACATGAGCTGCAAGGTGGGAAAGGGTGGTGACGAACACTGCGGTAGACGTCGTTCTGCGCAAGTAATGTATTGTGAATTGGCGGATAGGGAACTGAAGAAGGGAAGGGCCGGTGTTGATAGGAACGTCGCCCAGAATGTCGACGCCATCTTCTGCCCAGCCAAATCTATCGGATAGGACTATTCTTTGTCAGTCTCCGCGAATTATTAGCACGCAAAATAAGCTCTGCTTACTTGTTGAGAGTACGACCACAATGAGCACCTCTGGCAATCTATAAATAAACCAGTATCTCTTGAACGCGCGCTTGAAGTATCTGAAAAACAGCAAAGCCGCCAGTGCGCCGAAGCTGATGGCAGTCGTCAGGTGGTGCGCATGGGTCCAGACATGTTCGACGAGGAAGACCATTTTGTCCAGCGTTGAATGCAATTGGAAATCGTGCTGCAGCTCCGTGAGCCCGAACATCGGGATAAGTTGCTCACTGGCTCGCGGTGAATGGCGGTGCGCGGGTGGGAGCGAGTTTACACGTACATCATGATAACAACCGCTACCGCAGTGACGAACCCACGCAACAGCGCGCGGCTCAGCACGACGTCCAGGAAACCGAGCCGAAATATGCCCAGCAAGAAACTGATGAGGCCGACCTGTGGGCGCGAATGAGCGTCGGCGACAAAATAGTAATCACTGCTGCACAGGACCCACTTGGAATGTGATGATCGTAGCTACCGCAAGCTTGACGAGCTCGGGGTCTAGTGGGTGTGTGTGTGGATGCGAGTGCGGGTCGGAGTGCAGGATCTCCTCGACCGCCTGGCCGACGAGCAGCGACAGCGACGCCTCAGGTGCAACGTTCAGCTGGCGCGATGTGCCGAGAAGCGCATATACTATGCCCGGGATAGCTGCAGAGAACTGCTTGAGTCAGCATCTGCGACTCAGCACGGGCGCAGATCAGGCGTACCAGCCCGGTGACTGGACTCAGCTTAGCCAGCGACGACGCATAGGACACGGATTGAGGTATAAGCATGCAGGCCACCGTGACGCCCGCCAACATGTCTCCCCCCAACCTGCCAAATTCAAAGATGCGTGAGTCTAGTGAGTTAGATGCACAGGCCTTCATCACGAGAGGGCACGTACAGTGAGAAGGAGTACTCGGGTATCCATGCCGTTGATGGTATATAGTATCGTACTTTCGCCCATGTAGATCTCCGCCGAACGGGAGGTCCTGAAGATGCTCCAGTGAGTATCGAGCGTTCATTAGAAGCTGAACAGCTTGAGACAGTGTGCGTGACGCTGACTACTGGTGCATCAACCGATCCTGTAGTGTACAGAGCGCAGCACTGGCAACTGCAACGAGGCAGTGCAGCTTACTCTGTCACTGGTTCTGCCAATAGGAAGATTTCGCTAACCACGGCTTCCGCAGAGTACGCTCAACGCGCCTCCGTGACCATCCACCTCGAGCACCACGAGACGAATTATCTGCATACAACACATGCTATCAAATTTCTACTTACCTCGTGGAGGGGCATTCGTTCCATAAGCCGAGTACGCAGGTTCAACGTCCCCCAGCAGCGCACGCTCTTCAGCCACTCTGCGCGGTGTAATTGCCCCGGTGGGACTGCCAGACTCATCGGTATACGCGCCCCTCAGAGAGGACGTCGTAGAGGCGTAGGATCCATAGAGATTGGGTGTAACATTGCCCGGGGGTGCAGTGGCCCTTCGTCCTGGCGGGTCCATCGTTTCGCGCGATGACGATTGCCTTCCACGGGATTGGCTGCTGGTAGTGTTCTTCGACTAGGAAGCAAACAGAGAACCTCAGGAATGTTTGAAATCTAGTTCAGCCCCGAGTGCAGCAAAGAAGAAAGATGGAGAGAAACACGCGGGGCGACTGTGCTCATAACGGGAGCTGCGAACAGCTGCGAGCGGAATGTCGGTGAACGTGTCTGGCGCTGAAGTGATGATATCCTTTTCCCGGAGCCGCTCGCCATGGCTGCGCCATGCTCTTCGCTTTGACTCGACACGACACCAAATTAGCGACTGAAAAGACAGCTTGGACCACCTGGACGATGTGTTGATTGTAGACGAACCTCTGGACTTTGATCTTCAGGCTCGTCGCCCAGGGCGCCCGCCTGACAGAAGCACACGACTGTCCGGCCTCTTCCATTCAAACCCCAAATATCTTTGCTTAAAGATCCTCTGCAAGGACGTGCAAAGTTTATCGCACAGGTTGGAGGCGCTTGGTGCGGAATTACATGGTGAGTCGTCCATCAACAATGCACCCTGCGCACACGGGACGTGGCTACATTACTCTACGTTTGTGTGAATAGTCATTTAGCCACTTCCATCACAATTTGATCCATAAGAGTGGGGGCTTCTAAAGGGAAGCCTTACTTATATGTTTCCTCATCTCAGGCACCAAGGGGCGGCGCACCGCGGAGCGAGGCTCGCGAACGGCGCAAGCGAGTAGGAGAGGAGACATTCGAAACTATTCGCAGAGGCACCTACAGACTTGATAACGAAGACCACGCCTATGACTTGAGCACGCGAACAAATTACTCGGCACGAAATACGGAGTACTACCCCCCGGATTCGCTGCTCTCTACGTGGAATTCCACACCTTCGTCGCCGAATCCCACAGGATGTGACCAGCCCCGGATATCCATCCTAGATATCTCTACGCTTGACGGCGCGCGTCTACTCGCTGCGACACACAGCGGTGACCCGCAACAAGCCCCCATACCTAAGATCGGGGTGCTTAACTTCGCGTCCGCCACCAAACCAGGAGGCGGCGTTCTCTCTGGTGCGCAAGCGCAAGAAGAATCCATTGCACGCTCTTCGACCCTATACCCGACTCTGATGACGCCCTCCGCGCAAGAGTTCTACAAGCTCCACAAACGCAACAACAAGGGCGGCTTCTACTCACACGCGATGATCTATTCTCCGAGGGTCACGATATTCCGCGACGATGACGGCGGCTGGACAGAGCCGCTGGAGGTCGACGTGCTGACTAGCCCTGCGGTGAATGCAGGCGCTGTCAGACAGACGCTACACTGGCGCGTCTCACCCACCCTCCAAGAACAGAACATCGAGAAGACGATGTTGGAGCGGATGGCGCGCATTTTGTTCTTGTTTGAGAGGCAGGGTGTAAAGCATCTCGTCCTTGGGAGCTTCGGGACGGGTGTTTTCAAGAACAAGGTGGATGTGATCGCGGGGATCTGGGAGACGCTTCTGAGAGGGAGATTTGCGAGGTCGTTCGAGCATGTCATGTTCGCCATTCTCGGAAGAGAGACGTTCGACCAGTTCGAAAAGAGTTTCACATCACGAAACTAGTTATAACTGGAATTTCAGGAATACGAGGTACATCAATACCGTCACTTTCTGTGTCCCAATGAAGCATACACTGAAACATGGACATTGCTGGACGGGTTTCTAGAAACAGAAGCCGCTTTCTTTCAGTAATCGGTAGCTTCATTCACTCGCAGGTATCGCGCATCACTTGCACTTCATACAGGACCACAAGCTGAATCGAGGCTATCGAAGATCAAGAGGATATGCACGATTTGCACCTATTCTGATTCCGACCTTCCCCATTATCTACTCCGCTACGGCAAGCTTCTCATATCCAACATACCGACTACTCAGCATCCGCTGCCTCGTATATATGCACTAGTATGAGTTCAATAGCGTGTCCTAATACTTATGAGAGCATCCGGCGACTTGTGTCTTTCATGCCAAGTAAGCTACGCGTCTGTTCTGGTTGACAAATCCATTCGGGATGACATGACATGCGACGTTACAATTACAGACCTATATTAAAGATGTCGGCATTCAGGTTAAATGAGCTCGGAGGTGAGCATTCCCGTGTGGTCCTTGGCAAACCCTCCGATTTGAGTTTACCGGTATATATCAGGCGCCCAAGGGATGCTCGGTGTAATTGCCTGAAACGGACTAGAGGATTCATAGATCGAAGTCGGCAATCTCATGCTCAGGCCAATTGTGGCAAGCCGACGACCAGCCGATAGAGCGGGTGATGGGAGGAGTCTGGCTGAGCCTGGGGAGCCAACCAGGGCGCGGAATTGCGTTTCTTCCCTCCGATGTCGAGTCACGATTGAATTGACCCGACAGCGCAGGACAGATGGCATGGACAGCTGACCCAGGATGGCCCAACGTGGAGCAGACGCCCTCTTGTCAAGCACCTCTTCAGCATCCCTCAAGAGGCTTCCCGGCTGTCGTTGAATCTGAGCAGTGCCCATGACTTCGGAAGACCGTGAGTGTTCGTCCCTCGAGTTCTCGCGGAACATTTTCGATGATTCGAAATGTTGACCTACTCTCAGTTAACCGCTCACGAAGCGCCTCGCTGAAGGGTGCGGCCCTCGATGGCCCCGACGCCGAAAAGTATGTCGAGAATGCCATCCTCGACGACTACAGGACACGGCTGCCCGACGTCAATGAAGCAAAGCTCATGCGGAAGATCGACATGCGCGTCGTGCCCGTTCTCACTGTGCTATATCTGCTCGCGTTCCTTGATCGGTGAGTGTCACTGTCTTCTCAGCTCTGATAGCGTTTGTTGATCGAAGCCTATAGCGTGAACATATCTAATGCCGTGCTTTTTGGGCTGAAGACCGATTTGAAGCTCAGCGGGGATCAGTACAACATAGCGCTGGTTGTCTTGTCAGCGATCCTAGCTCCCATCTGCATTAACCGCGTACTGACGGCACCGTGTTCCTTGCAGTTTCGTTCCCTACGTTTTGTTTGAAATACCGTCGAACATCTTGCTCAAGAAGTTCAAGCCACATGTCTGGCGTATGTGGATTAGTGTCAATTTTACCTATCTCACGTCTGACATGACTTTAGTGTCGTTCTGCATGTTCCTGTTTGGGCTCATCACGGTGCTTCAGGGCCTCACACAGAACCTGAGCGGTCTCGTAGCGACAAGATTCTTCTTGGGTGAGTTCTGCCTTCACCCAATCGTTTGCGGTGCTAATGGCTATATCTCTTTAGGTTTCGTCGAGAGTGGGATCTTCCCAGCATGTTTCTACCTAATCTCCATGTCAGTCACGCAAACATTCATGTTTGAATCGCCTCTTACCCCGTTCTGCCACATACAGGTGGTACAAGCGATCAGAAGCACAGAAACGCTTCTCGTTCTTCTTCTCGTCCGCCACCCTGGCAGGAGGTTTCGGCGGCCTGCTCGCAAGCGCGATAGGCAAGATGGACGGCATGCGTGGCTTCCGCGGCTGGCGGTGGATCTTCATCCTCGGTGCGCGCTTCAGCCGCATTATCTCCATGCTCCCAATCTGATTACCAGGCAGAGGGACTGCTGACTTGCGTCGTGTCCGCGACCCTGTACTTCGTCATTTCGGACTTCCCGGAGGATGCGACGTGGCTGTCGGCGGATGAGAAGGAATACGTCAAGGCGCGGCTGTATGAGGATGTCGGCCATTCAAAGAGACATGAGCCGTTGACACTCAAGACTATCTTGTCGGTGTTCAAGGATTGTAAGGAGTCGAGTTTCCTTGTGCGAGGCCTAAACCTGACATATACTGCAGACAAGATCATCGTGGGCGGATTTATGTACTTCGGCCTCATTGTCCCTGCATACGGCTATGGTAAGCCCTACACTCCGTGCTAACTTGGTCTCATGGAGTCACCTTCCTACTTCCTACAGCATACTTCGCACCCTCTATCATCCAATCCCTTGGCCATGGCAACATTCGCACGCAGCTGCTTTCCGTCCCCCCATGGGCATGCGCGTTCGTGCTGGCCATGCTCATAGCGACCGCCTCGGACTACTTCCGCCATCGCTTCCTCTTTGCACTGGCTCCCACTTTAATTGCCCTAACAGGCTTCATTATTCTACTCGTAGTGCATGATAACAACCACCTGCAATATGGAGCGTTGTTCTTGTCGGCGATGGGCACGTATTCGGCGATGCCGGTTGTGGTTTGCTGGTTCAACACTAATCGTAAGTCGCACAAGGATGCACACGCTTTTCAACCTAACTGACGACTCTTGTAGTCGCTGGCCATGAAAGAAGAGCCGTGGGGACAGCATGGCAGATCGGCTTCGGCAACAGTATGTCCTCTCCTGCTAAACCGATGCTTTATATCTGACTTCCCTTCCAGTCGGTGGTATCATCGCCACCTTCTCCTTCCTCGCCCAGGATGCGCCCAAATACATTTCGGGTTACAGCATCTGTATCGCCTTCATCTGCCTGGGCGTTCTCGCAGACGTCGTCTACTTCTGCGGCGTCTCCGTCGAGAACCGGAGGCGGGCCAAGATGGGCGACGACACTCTTTCGTTTGACGAAAAGAAACGCATGGGGGACCTTAATCCGGATTATAGATACTTCATCTAGGCGGCGGGCGCCGTGGATATCTTAATGACCTTAGTGGCTGGCGATACCTTGTCGTTGTGTATTGGTAGAGTGTATATCGTGGTCTCGTATTGCTATGAAACATGCTTTGTGCACTTGGAATACAGTGAGGGAGTATGAATTCTATTGCCTGAGAGAGGGTTTTGCAGGTAGCCTTCGAATCTCCAAGTAATGAGCCCGCCGCGTCCTTACACACACGGACGGTCGCGATGCCTTGGGACCAAGGGCTTCCAATTTGTGATGATTAGCATTAAGGCGCAAAGAAGCACCTCCAAAGCTTCCACGCAGATCTTGCTAATAAGTAAGTCAAGCATACCAGAGAAGGAACGGTGAGTTTGTCAAAAAAATTCGCGGTGCAATCCGGTTTCCTCGAACGCTTCTGCTGTACGAGACACTTCTGAACCTTCGAGATGAGTTCACAGGGAAAGTCTGCCGAATGGCTCATCCGGGTCACCAGTAAGTAGCCAGCAGTTGTCCACCACAAAAGTAGAACTAGATTTCCTGAGCTGAACGATTTGATCTAGTAACTGAGTTGGGCCGACTCATGCGCCTCCCGTCCGTTGTTTGTTCTGACCAAACAACCTCCTGGACAGGGCGAAATGGCATCCCGATCTCCTCGACCATACACGCTGACCACGCATCGGTGCAAACTCTCTCGCATACACCAATTCTTATTCTCTGCAATACTGGCTTCGTCTTCGTCCAAGAATCTCACCGAACCGTGCTGTATCTGACGAGATCCGCTACCTTGCACTGGACTCCCACGCGCCTGCGACCTCGCTGGGGTGCGTTCCGTAACAAGACGCGATGGCCCGGCACAGCCTTCTTACACATGGGACGGATGCTAGAGACACATCGGTATGTGGGGACACGGAAGATGTGCCAGGGACATATGGGAATGACGGTGATTTTCCATCTCAGGAGCGTGTCGACAGTGTACGGACCGCGTGGATCGAAGAGCGGAAGGCGCGACTGGACAGTATATTTTCCACGCATGATAGCCTGGTACGTTGACTTTAGTGCTATGCTGCAAGTGTGTTTTAAGACTCTTGATTCACTCCAGGTCCGCGAGGCGTTCCATCTGGAGAAGTTTGTAACGCTGCTTTCGTACGATCCGAAGGTATGTGCGATAACAGCGTAACCGCCCCCTCGGCTCCTAATTCCCATAAAATACGATAGGCTGCAAAAGAGGACAAGTCGGTCGTGTTTCAGGAGGTAAAGAACGTTTACGACTGCCGTGCTGCTCCGTTCTCACTTCCCTACCTAGTATCAAGCACATCACGATCTATTATTAGAGCAATCATCTGCGGTGGCGGGGCCTTCTCGTCGGACACGGAAGGCACATACGGAACGTCTCCAGCTTCTAAAAGCACCTTCCGTCACCGCACCTCTTACCACCAGCTCCAAGAGGAAGCGCAAGACCAACCAAGAGCCAGAGAACCCGTTCTGGTCTATTCTCGCTGCGTCAAAGTCGACGAGCGCACTTGTGAGCCGCAGAGGGAAGGGGAAGGGGCGAATGGCCGAGGATGAGCAGCCAGGGGAGGCGAAGGGTGCGGCGGATGTGCTCTCGGGAAGCACTCCGCATTCGGCACGCGGACGGCAACAGAAACGCGAACGCCCGGTTGACGAGACTTCTCATATTAGTGGTCATCTACCAGCGACGAAGAAGCGCAAATTAGCGCCCAAAAACGCCTCTTATAGTGGTGCGGACCCAAACGGATCAGTCGTCCGTGGCCTGGGTCCAGTGATGCATCCCGAGTCAGTATCAACGGTTCCCTCGAAGCGCTCGTCAGGCCGTCTGCGGAATGCACAGCAAGAGTCTGCGGCACTCGACTCTAGCCCGGAAAGAGCGTCGCCTTCCAAGAATTCCGTAAAACGCATCAGACTCATCGTCCGACGTCCTCTACCAGCCCTCTCCCATCCGAGACAAAAACCACCGCCACCACGTTACGGAGGCTCTGTGGCCGCGCTTCTCTCGTCCTATACAACACTTGACGACAAGGACGTCGACATTGAGACTCTCGAACAGAAGGCTCGAAAGGATGCTGCATTCTGGGACAAAGTGGACTCATTGCGACGACAAGGGAGACTATACTTCACCGCGCGCGACTTCTCTGCGGACACCGGCTCTGACTCTCGTAATGGCTCATCGTTACCTCCTCCAAGCGATACCTGGGCACATATCGTTGAAGAGATTCAATCGCCGAGTCTCGTCCGTCCCCCAGATGGTCGTGTCATCATCTCCCAGATCGTCAGCAAAGTCCGCGCCTACTGGGACGTCCAGACCGTAAAGGAAGACAAGATTAGGGCTCAGGAAGAGAAACGCTTGCGGGCGCTGGCAAAGACTACAATGAAGCTAGTGATAGCAGAGTGGAAGAAAGCCGTACACGTAAGTTGACTTCATTCCTGAACAGCCTGCCCCGCTCTTACTGATGATTCCGTAGCATATTCGCGAGCAACATCGGCTGAAGCGCGAAGAAGAGGAACGACGGCGAGGTCACCAGCATCTCGACGCGATTCTTGATCAATCCGGCCAGATCCTAGAGGCACAGCAAGCTGAGCTTAGCAAGGCCGCATCACGCAGTCGGTCAAGCAGCGTCGCGGCAAGCCTCCATCACTGGGCATCTGTCACTCCGGAGTCCGATGTCGACAGCGACAATGCGAGCGGCACTAATGTTGATAGCGATGATACTTCCTCTGACTCGCAGTCGGACCGCGATGCTGATGAAGAAATTGTTGACTCCAGCTTCCTACTGGGAGATATCTCCGGCCCGACGTCTGGGAGAACGAGTCCGACTCCCACTCCTAGCAGATCACCTTCGATGATGTCGATTGATACGCCTGAAAGCGCCCCTGGACAGAATCTAAAGCTGGCGAATGGGGCTGTGCACTCAGGATTCACAGACGGGGGCACAACGGATGCTTTTGCCGAGAAGCAGCTCACACGTACTCTTTCTTCGCCGGTCCTTTCCCCTCCTCTCTTAACACCACCAGGCTCCCAACAACATATTGTGGAATCCAACATGGACAGTTTCGCAATGCGGGCGGCTAACGGTGCTGCGTTCTTCGATAGCGAGTTCACGAAGTCGCCGTCCAACGATAACATGGAACTTCTCTATCCCGATGGCGTCTCGGACGATCACCTTGAACTTCCATATCCCGATCATGATGATACCTCTTTTGATGACCGTGCGCCTCCAGCCGACTCCCTGGATGAGCTATTCCCTTCTCTCCATGAAGCAATCGGGGACGTAGGCAGCGCTTCCCAATTGCGTGAGGATGTTTCCAACCCAGGACTCCCAGCGGAAGAAGTTGTGGATAGTCAACAGCGAGCGAATGCAACTGACAGAGCCATTTCCGAGCCGCCAGACGTTGGAGACAACCTCCCTAAACATGATGCAGAAGATGAGCCTGCAACGCCTCATGAAGCAATTGCCGAAGCCGAAGAGGAGGTCGAAGAGGATGAGTCTATCCCGCACTATCTTCGACCTTACGCTGTTACACCAGTTGAGTGGGACCCGCAGTCCAAAGTTAAGGCTCCATTCCTTCTACGCGGGACGCTACGACCGTACCAACAAGCCGGGCTAGAGTGGCTTGCCAGCATACACGCTAACAACCTGAATGCCATCTTAGCTGATGAGATGGGTCTTGGGTGCGTGCGAGTGCACTTAACTTATTCGTGATCTGACTCTTTTGCAGAAAGACGATCCAGACCATTGCTCTTTTGGCGCATCTCGCATGCGACCGTGGGATCTGGGGCCCTCACTTGATCATCGTGCCTACCAGCGTCCTGCTGAATTGGGAGATGGAATTCAAGAAGTTCCTGCCTGGCTTCAAGGTCTTGAGTTACCATGGGACAACCAAGCGGCGCAAGGAGCTACGGCAAGGGTGGAATAACAAGTACCACTTCAATGTGTGCGTTACGTCCTATGCCCTGGCTAGTCGGGATGCCCATGTGTTCAAGCGGAAGCCTTGGTATTATATGATCCTCGACGAGGCGCATATGATCAAGAACTTCAAGTCCCAGCGATGGAACACTCTACTCATGTTCCGCTCTTTTCGCCGTTTGCTACTCACGGGAACTCCGCTTCAGAACAACTTGACCGAATTGTGGGCGCTGCTGCAGTTTCTGATGTCTGGTACCAATTTTGCCAATCTCAAGGAATTTGGGGAATGGTTCTCAAGTGCGTGTCCACGTATCCACACCTAATATCCGTTCATAGGACATGCATTGATTCCCATGATTTTCAGATCCCGTGGAGAAGGCAATCGAGATGGGCACCATTGATGACGAGACCCAGCAACGCGTAGCCAAACTCCACACAGTCTTGCGACCGTATCTTCTTCGACGGTTGAAGCGAGACGTTGAGAAGGAGCTACCACGGAAGTTCGAACATCTCGTCATGTGTTATCTGTCGAAGCGGCAGCGTTTTCTCTACGACGAATTCATGGCACGAGCGGAGACGCGTCACGATCTGCAGTCCGGCATGTATCACAAAATCGCGAACATCCTCATGCAGCTGAGGAAGGTCGTCAACCATCCGGACTTGTTCGAGGTTCGACCCATCCTGACATCTTTCGCAATGGAGCGATCTGCTATCGCCGATTACGAGATCAAGGAGTTACTTATTCGGCGCCAGCTTTTGCATCGTGCAGATGAGGACCTCGTCAATCTCGACATCTTGGGTCTGCAGTTCATTCACCGTCAGAATACATCTCTGATCGCCGCTGCGGAAACTCATCGCCTAGACGGCACGTCTCATCTACCCCTCATCACCGAGCTACCAGGCGAACCTCCTCCACGGGATACTCGATCCGTGAAAGGGTTCACGAAGTACCGCGCTTGGCAGCAGCGCGCAGCTAGCATAGCGCGATGGAGCCAAATTGGATATCTCAATCGGCTCAGGTGCAACCATCGGCCGATATTGAGCCGTGAGACGATAGATCTTGTCAAGCGGTTTTATCGACCCCTCAGACCGTTATACAATATGGACCGCACGATGCCGTATATGGACACCGTGAAACGCACTCATGCAGCCATCCGGACCTATTCAGAGCGCGAGGAAGATATGGCCGACATCATCAACCGCTTCGCCTTCGTGACACCTGCTGTGATAACTCGAGATCTACCAAGAATTGCCCTGTCAGGACTCAAGGAAGAAAGCCTCGCTACTCTGCAAGATCCTAACTTCGATGCCATCCTCCACCGCGCCAGTGTGAAGCTGCAGATTGCTTTCCCAGACCCCTTGTTATTGCAGTATGATTGCGGGAAGCTTCAGGAGCTTGCGCGCCTTCTGAGAGAACGCAAAGCAGGCGGTCATCGGGTGCTCATATTCACACAGATGACTCGGATTCTCGACATTCTGGAAATCTTTTTGAACTTTCATGGATACCTGTACTTGCGACTGGATGGTGCGACGAAGATCGAAGACCGCCAGTATATTACCGAGCGATTCAACTCTGACTCCCGAATCTTCTGTTTCATTTCCTCGTCGCGGTCAGGCGGAGTGGGTATCAAGTAAGCTGTTCTTCACTCATCTCTTGCGCGTCTGTTGACATATGGCGAATAGTCTGACAGGCGCAGATACTGTTATCTTCTACGACAGCGATTTCAACCCGCAGATGGATCGTCAGTGTGAGGACAGGTAAACCAACACTTTCCCATTAATTTACCAATTTAACCCAGTCTCTCCCACAGGGCTCACCGCATCGGTCAAATTCGTGATGTCCACATATACAGATTCGTTTCACAGCATACGGTGGAGGAAGCTTTATTACGCAAGGCGAATCAGAAGCGGTCCCTGGACGATCTCGTCATCCAGAAGGGCGAATTCGACTGGCGATCCCTGTTTCACGACGAGAACGCACTCACCAAGGCACTCGGGGAGGTCGAGGACACCGAAGACGCGCGTGCAGCCGCAATCGCTGCTCGGGAGGAGTTTGCTCTTGAAGGCGCGAATGAGGCCGACTTCGGGTGGGAGGCAGGCGCAGAGAGCAACATCACAGATGTGCGTGTGGAGGGCGAGACACCCGAAATACAAAAGGGCAGTGTTACCCCTCAGCCAGATACCCGTACTCCCGAGGAACCGCAGATAGAGGAGGACCAGGAAGATGAAGAGGACGAGGAGGGTGGGACCATTGCCGACTATATGCTTTCGTTCGTCCAGTCCGACGTGGACTTTTTCGCCGAATGGCGTCTCTAGCTGTAGTTAGTAGTTACACCCTGCTCCGTCCACCTCCTTTCTTTTCTACTGTATACCGAGATACCGTCATCTATTGATTCCCGTATAACACATAGAGTTGTCCTACGAGGACAGCCGATGACGAGAGCATGGCGGTGAAAGCGACGGGCAGATTGAGCCGGAGAAATTGTATCGACTGCACGCGGATCCCCTTCTGGCGCAGGATCTGTCGCCATAGAAGGCCAGCTAAAGATGCCGAGAATGTCAGAGTGAATGCACCGTAGTTCGAGCCCAGCGCGAGCGCATATATCGCGCCGTCTCGAGTCCGAGGATCAAGCTCGTGGCTGCTCGCGATCCAGAGTTGGATAACGCGGGCAAGGACAATCGTCGCGCCGATGTTCGTGCCGCATACCTGCTCGAGCGGGCAGACATTAGTATATGATCTCACCGTACGACGCGAAGAAGTGACTGATGCAACTCACGTTGCAGAACATGCACGCGATAAAGCCCATTCCACCGACAGCGCCGAGCGTGCCTGTCCTGCGGATCCATGCCGCCCACCACCGTGCGAGGAGCTCGAGCCATCCTTTCGTAGCAAGCGCTTGCACCAGAATGAACATCAGGAAGGCAAAGGGCAGGAGTGAGTAAGGTAGCCGTTTGGCGATAGTAGTGACTGTTGGGAATATTGCTGAGACACGGTCTCGCACTTGCGAGACGAATGAACAGATTGTTGCCGGCGTGGTGGTGAGAACGGGAGATACCGATCGAGTGGACAGGTCTGCCAGCTCCATGGACTCGATGACTCCACCGTTGACCGATTCAACGCTCGCTAGAGGTGCTGCTGCATTCAGCGGTTCAGAGCGCTGCCGGACTGGTGTGCTCCGATACTTCGACCAGTCGTGATACATGTCGCGCAAGAGCATGACAACTGCAGGCGGCACCGTTACTTCCCAAACTGGCACGCCGACGGTGCTCGTGCTGACTAGAATGACCAAGGTCGCAGCTATTAAGATACTCCCGAAGATTGCACCATTCCTATCGACGAGAGTAGCGCCAATTCCGTCGTTCTCGTCCAGGTGCAGATCGAAAGAGGGAGGAATTAACGCCGGCGAGCGGAAGAGCATAAGAACGAGGACAGGGTACACTAGGATTGCAGCAGCCAGGAATGGTAGAATACAGTGCGCTGTATAGGTGGTGAACTTTAGGGAGAACGCGCCAGATAGCACGAGGTTGGTAGGGTTTGAGGATACCAATACCACGGAAGCTACATCATTGACGCATGCCTCAGTTAGCGATCGTACCGGGCCACTGACCAGGAATATAGCACTCACCCATGTTGGCAGCAGCGAATTGTGCAAAGATCCATGCGGTGGGAGGTGTGATACTAGAGGGAATTGTTCGACTGTTCGACATACTGATGGCAACCCAATAAAGAAACACACACCCAGACACCCTTGTAAAGTACGCCAAAAAAGCCGTGCCCGAGAGTATGACAGGATCCTATAGCAATGTTGATGTACATATAATGCGAGATATGTTCTGAGGCTTACGTTCCCTACCACAACGCCACACAGAAGGAAGAAGATGTACAGATATGCGTACAACTTCTGGCCTGATGACCCGCCCTTTCGAGCGACCCAGAACGCCAGAAATCTGAGTAAACCAGTGGCATCCAAAGAGATAGACAGATATGCCTGGGACGTAGGACATCAGAAATACTGTGCAAGCCGTGAAATCAAGAGATCATATACCAGCGACATGAACAATGCCATGATATCAAGTGGCTGTACGCCATCTGCACCCACGATACCGTTGCGCACAACTGTTCCATCAATCGCTCTGGTGGCAAGTAGAATCAGCACAGAGGTGAGAGGCACGGTGATGAAGTTGAGATGGATGTATGCGCGCTTTAGCGAAGGATTTATAGGTGACTGGAATCTGATGCAGACGAGAACGCTCGTTAGCAGTCTCAAAAGTGGCTTCGGGATAAGGATTTGAGCCGGGATGATCACAGTTGCATCTATTTCAATCGACAGTGAGACTGGAATGTATGGAGCCGTGGCTGAGGCTACTTACTGGACAAGAGGAAGAGCACGAGGACGAGAATTGCGGACCAATGGGCGATGTCGGCCATCACTGAGGCCTGGAACGCACGAGCCAAGAGACGAACACTATATCAAGACACGACACGTTTGGGCGACAGTTCACAGCATAGGATTGTAGCTCGTCCCAACGCGCGCGGCGCAGGTTACTTCGTAGTACAATAGCTGACTGGACAGTGAAGGCGAATAACCTCACATATATTATCTGACGAATGGATTGGAAAGGATTGGGAGACACTGTGAAGTTGGACGGCTAGCAAGTAGGCTCATAGCGTCGGCAATCCTGTCGGCTGCAGGCATTGCGGGTCGAGGGGCTCGGGAACAGATTCTGATTGATTTTGCACACCAGGTGATCTTATCTGCACCCGATAAGGACGTAATTTACCGATAAGTCTACTGATTAGATCACCTTTGGGTGATGCTTGCCTCGCAGAGAACAATGGTTGCCCGGACTTCAATAGCAACTACTGGCATGCACCCATGACCTTTCACAGGCCTCATCTCTCTTTCTCCCCTCTCCTTTCTCTGGCTGTGATATTTTGAAAATCCCCGCCAGTGCTGCAGCAGATGATCAGGAGAATGGCCGACAAATTGCAGCATCTTGCCGACCTGGGGCATTCCAAGTCTACCGCCACATCCTCGTCGGTCTCGTCTTCTTCCGCGGCCTCGACCTCGACGCTCTCTGTCGAACAGCGAGCCTCTATGTCGACCGAGCGCACCTCGCTGAGCGAGTGGAGCCGCAAGGCCGAGCGCGTAGAGACTGACGACGGCGACGCGATGGAGATATCAGAGATACCACGGATACCAGTGCCTGCGCGCCGTTCGCGGGGGTCGTACAGACTCTCCGACTTCATCATACAGCGCACACTCGGAACAGGGAGCTTTGGACGTGTACACCTAGGTGCGTCTTTTCTACTTCCGCTGGCTCACGCTGTGGCTGATGTCATCTCGGGGCAGTGCGAAGCAAGCACAACCTGCGATTTTACGCGATAAAGGTTCTCAACAAGGAAAAGATCGTCCGCATGAAGCAGGAGTCACATACCCGGAATGAGCAGAGCATGCTCTTATCAGTTCAACACCCATTTATTATCAATCTCTGGGGTACTTTCCAAGACACATCGAATCTCTACATGGTTATGGATTTCGTCCCGGGAGGTGAGCTATTTACATTATTGCGACGATCAAATGTAGGTGGTCTCTTCTCTAACGACACACGCAAACTGATCAATGTTCCGTGATAGCGCTTTCCCGATCCCGTCGCGAAGTTCTATGCCGCCGAGGTCGCTCTTGCGCTCAACTACCTGCACTCCTTGAACATCATCTACCGCGATCTCAAGCCAGAGAATATCCTTCTCAATTTCGACGGACATATAAAGATCGCGGACTTTGGGTTCGCGAAATACTGTGATACCACTGTCTGGACGCTTTGCGGTACGCCAGATTATCTCGCCCCGGAGGTGCGCCACATCAACTTAACGCCTGTCCCACATCGCTGACCTCCGCCACCTGCAGATCATCGGCAACGCGCGATACAACAAAAGTGTGGACTGGTATGCGCTCGGCGTGCTCATCTTCGAGATGCTGTCCGGCTTCCCGCCGTTCCACGAGCCCGACGCAACACCGGTGATGCTGTACGAGAAGATCGTGCGGGGCCCGTCGTGCATCAAGTGGCCCGCGTTCCAGCCGCAGGCGACGGACCTCATCCTCAAGTTCATGGAGCGCGACCCGTCGAAACGCTACGGGAATCTGCGGCATGGCGCGGGCGACGTCTTCGCGCACCCGTGGTTCCGCGAGGTAGATTGGGACAAGCTGTTCAAGCGCGAGATCACCGCGCCATACCTCCCCAAGATCAGCAGTGATGGGGATGCCAGCGCGTGAGTTTTTACCATGTTCGACGGCCTCTGCTCGGACCGACTGCTAACTGTATGGTTCAAGATTTGAGCGGTACCCTGAAGAAAACGCAGCCACACAGTATGGCCAACTCACAGATGATCCATATCACAGTCTCTTCCCCGAGTTTGAGTATACATGCCCTTGAATGATCGCACGACATACGCCAATATCACGCATTGCATCCGGGAAATTAACATATGAACATGCACAGATTTTTCTGTACTTATGATACATACATCTCTGCTAAGTTATCAATTTACAAGTCACATCTCAATGCTCGCATCTAACTAGAGTTGAGTGAGTTACAGCTTCGCAGCATTAGCTTAGAAAGGACATACCCAGATGGGTATTCTGGTAAGAGATCAGCGTCTGCATCATCGGAGGCTGGCATGCTAGCTGATGAGTCTGATCAATCCCGATCGGACTCAACAACAGGGTGCCATCGCCTGCGTGATTCTCGGGGAACCAAGTATGCGGGCCGAATCCGTACATTCCATGGCCTATCTCGACCAAATGTTGGCTACCCGCAACAGCGGAGCCATGAGCGGGGATATTGAAGCTACATGCACCATCGAGAGGTATCACATCGAAGCTCGGCTCGTGGGCAGATTCGCCCTCTGAATATGGATTAGACGTCGTGGAGATGTGGCGCGGCGGTACATCTATGCCTCCATTTATATCGAGGATGTGTCGGAAGGCAACGCCTGGGCTCATATTGAGAGCGTTTGCCCATTCACAGACTGTGTGGAATGTTGGATCGGGACAACGCGATAGCCAGTCGGTAATGGCGGCTTTCGCCACTGAAAACCCTTGTGAGTACTAGCACCTGGCAGCCAAGTCTATACGTACACACTGTGCGGGGCTCCTGTGAACGCTGCCGGCTGAACCAGTTATTTACACGCCGCATCGTGTAGTGAGCGCAGCCCGGGACAGCTTTCATCTGTGTCAACAGCTCTGCTTTGTCCGCCAGAGATGGTGCGTTGTTTGTTTCACTGAATACTGGAGCATTTGATGTCAGCTAAGCGTTGAAGGTCCGACATCTCTGTATCCAAGTCCGCGACTCGCCTCGAAGGATATCATACCCTTGCTCAGGGCACCGTAGACGTGGCCGATGCCACTCATCTCCGTCGCGTGGGGGCAGAGACGGCGAAGTAGTCCTTCGCCGCTGTCGACCGCTAGTACGAGGAGAGTGTTTCTTCACACGCATTTCGATACAGAGATGTGAGGACTCGGGGGGCCGAACATGTACTGGGGGTTGCCCTATCTGTGCTCATTATTATTGTAATTCCATAAGCAGAACCCGGCCGTGCGCACACCGTTTAACGTCGGATGCTCGCGGACTTCAGATGCCCAGACCAAACAGGAAGCTCCGCTGCCAAATACAGCAGGGGGTTGCCCACATCATCATAATGACATGGGAACAAAACTTCGCAATCTACCGAAACTGAATGCAATGGACTTCTTTACATCACTTGGTGCGCAGCAGGACCCTGTTTTTTTATAGCGAAATTAACATCATGTTACGTCTCAAGGCACAGTTCTAATGATTTTGACATCAGCTTGTTATTTAGGTCAGTTGATTGACAGAATAACAATTGCCGATGACATATAATACCTCAAGGCTACTGTGAAGCGCCCCAAGAAGTACCTACTTGCTGATCAGCTTCTGGCATATCTTGCCAAAAGCCTTGGTTGCTATGCTATTTACTCAAGGCTGAGTAGAGAGCATGGTACCCAGGGTTTTTTGGGGGGTTATGCCAGTGCTGAACTTGGCATAGAACATGCATTGCCTCAATGTTTGGTATGCATCATGTGCTCCTGACCTCCATCACCCACGATTGCCTTTGACAGCTTGTCATAATGATGTCCCGAACATGCCTTCAGGGATCTTCTAAGATTATGACGCTTCGCAAGGCACCTTGCAACATTTCAGACGGGTCATAGCAGGGGCCCAGTAAGGTGCACGTCACTCAGGCAGCGAAACAACAATGCAGGAATCATTTATACGACTAGATACCATGTTTATCTACTTACAAGTAATAGCAAAACATATGGACTAAGCAGTATGGGCAAGTTACAGTCGGGAGAGCACAAGAGGCAGAACTAGCACCGAATCAATACACTTGCGCTGAGCTCCGGGAAGCTCGTTAACACCCTGACCATTCCGCTTGCTCGCGAGGACCTGCTGTAGCTGCTCCAGGTCCTTCGGTGGCACCGAATATGCGAGGCCAATCGCCTGCGAAGCAGCGATGTACGACGAGGCGGAGGATGCCGCCTGCGAAGACGAGCTGGCCACGGCAGCATTGCGAAAGGCGGACTGGCCCGGCCACGAAATTACACAGTAGAAGTCAGCTACTGTGACCACAAAGAGGGCTGCACCAGGCCTAACTCACCACGTCGTATTGCTTATCAAGTACACCGCTCTCTATCAACGAGAGCAAGCCTTGCCTAGCCGGAGGTTACCAGTGTTGCGGGTCGAAGGCGGCTGGCGGCTGATCGATACTTGTTGCAGAGAATTATTCGTTCAAATGACCCGAGAAACTGGTAGAGATGGCAAAGGGAGCCTACTCGAAATCGAGGGCATAAGAGTAAGGAAGAACCAACAAAACCAGAGCCTTCCAATGTGCTTCAGCCTGACACAGTTCACCCGGCAACCAAGGCAGCCAGAGACAAGCTTCTGCAGACTGGGCAGCTGCAGCCAAGGGAAGGGTGCGAAGGTGAAGAACAGGCGGGGAGGAGAATGGCCTCTGTGAGAGAAGACACTCGTCACATTCTCAAACGAGGACTTTCATCCGTCAACCAAGACAAGTGTCCTCGTCGAGAGTAGCGGAGTAAGCGGTCTGGCCCCAACACTGTGGCCGTAAATTGAGGGCTGGAGAATGGCAGCCCCTAATAGAAATGGACGAACGATGGGCGGCCGTGGCCAAGGGAAGGATGCTACGAAAGTGAAAAAAAGGGCGGGGGGAAATGGCCTGCGTGGGGGAGGATACTCGCCACGTTCTCAAACGAGACCCTTCATCCGGCGACCAAGACAACTGTCCTTGAGCGATCTGGCCCCGATGCTGGCCATGGTCGCAAAGTGAGGACTGAGAACAGCAGCGCCGGGTAGAAACCACCGGAAATCCCGTGTCGCATGCGGTCCGTGATCAGAGTGGTCCGGCTCACACGCCGGCACCGGGGACAGCGTCCCACGAACTCTGCATAGACGGTAGAGGGGTAGAAAAGGGCGAGGAGGTGAGCTACAACTGTAAGAAGCTGTGAGAAAGTATCCAGCAGTCCGGACAACTTCTCACGGGTAACACTAACAGGGAGCACGAATCACATGAATTGAGAAGTGAGTAGAGCCGGCCCCCAGGCATCATGCAGCAGACAAGTAGTGACGAACAATACAAGAAACTGACTTGATGGGGGCTTCGCAGCTGTGTTGATTTCATATTACTTGAAATGAAAATCCTCCCCGACATGCAGGTTGAGCCTCCCGTATGCGCGTATTACAGTGGTGGTATAAATTACATATAACGTGCGGACGCGCGACCGAGCCCTCGACGTCGCGCGGGTCCTCCAGGCCCACGGCGTTCTCCAAGCCCATAAGCCGTGAACGCGCCAGATCCCTCCTTGCACGCCGCACCTCCCGCGGCTGCCGACAACACGGCGATTACTCCGCGTACGTCTTCTCCTCCGAGCTGCCCGCCATGTTCTCCATGATCCGCTTCACGCGCTCGTACACCGCAAACACGATCGCCTGCCCGGGCGCGACGCGCAGTACGCGCGGCGTGATGCCCTTGTAGAATGCGCGCGCGCCCTCCTTGCGCCAGAGGTCGTGTGCGATGAGGCGGATGCGCTCGAACGCAGACGCGCCGGGCGGGCCTTCGGATTTCTGCAGGCCTAAGAAAACGGTGAGTATACACACACGGAGGGACCTGGGGGCACTTACGAGTCTTGATAGTATCTACCGGCGCGTTCGAGAACGGGCCCACCGCGCCGGAGATGAGCCCAATTAGCATGTGTTGATACGACGGCAACTCTGTCAACTCTGGCTGCAGCGAATGCGCCCATTTCTTCAGCTCCTGGTACGCCGTAAAGTTCGCTCCTGCAGATCCACAAGGCATCAGCTCATCGTACCGCAAGACACGCGGTAGGACTTCACGAGCGCGAAGCCCGACTCACCCTGGTTCGTTGCTTGCCTTAACGCCGTCAGACTTACTCCCCTATACAGCGCGCTGATGCCCTCCTCGCGTATGATCGCGTAGACTGCGTGCCCTGCATTGCGATACCGTGGCGCCTCGAGCGGGTCCGCGAGCGAGTGCTGCTGTGCCTGCAGCCGAATCTTTACTACCTCCATTGGCGTGACGACGATGACGGCCTCAGTCGTGCCCGCGCCGAGGCCGGCTGTGCACGCGAGCAAAAGCGGGGGAAGCGGGCAAGTCAGGCAGATGAGGTGGTGGGGAGCGGGAAGATGGCCAGGGGCGACACGACACGGCGCGAAGAAAAGCAACAGCAAATGAATCGGACACGACGATCAGCAATGGGCAAAGAACGGCATAAAGGGAACACTAACCGATAAATATACTCCCCACACTTGTCTTGCCCGTCGCTGGGTCCGCAAGCCACCGCTTGTACGTCTCGAAGCTCGCAAAGCGCGTCGCCATCTTGGGCACGATGCCCCCGAGCACCGCGCCGAGGCCCTTGTAGAGGGCAAGTGGCGTCTCGCGCCGGCAGATCATCATGCCCGTCGCGAGGAATCCGCGCGGTTTTGTCTAGGTGAGCGGAGCCAGCGGACACAACATGGGAAGCGGATGCATGAACGAGAACAGGTGGCGGTGTAGTGTTATGTCGATCAAGATGTGTACGGGAAATGATGCCAAGGCCGGGAGGCAGTAGCGGTTGTGCGGTCGAGCAGACATGAACGCAGGGGGTCGGTGCCGTAGGAGAAGGAAACGCGCGGTGAGCGGAAATAGAATGCGTCGGAAAAGGCACACTCACGCCTGGCGCAGAGCCCGATTTCGAAAGCTGCATGCGAACCTTGATCGTATCAAGCGGCTGGCACACTAGCTAGCATCCGGAATGCGCGTGTGGCAGAGCGCAGAGACGGCCGTCAGCGCGATCGTAGACGAGGAAAGGACAGGAGTGCGGGCTCACCGCCTCCATTGCGCCCGCGATGCCCCCCGCAGTGAGTTGGATAGCAAAGCCGACCGGCTTGGAGTCGCGCGCGGGCGACATGGCGATCTTGATCCTTGTTCTCTGCTATGATTATGGAGTATCGTGTGTCCAACTTGGGCACTGAGCACGTCGTCGCGACAAGCCGAGTAGTGCGCGGGCGTCCTGCTCGGTGGTGGTGTGATTTGGCGGGATATTAATCGTACGTTCCCGCGCGGGCGTGACTGGCAGACGTGGCAGCGCGGGTGGCAGCGCGAGTGACGATTTGGTGTGCGCCCATGGCCGACGGGGCTTATTATGAGGACAGGAGCGCGATCGAGTCGAGTCCAGGGTGGCATGTGAATATCGCGCGTAGCCGCTCTGCCCCCGCGTCTGGCCTGCGCCCTCCCCGCACCCCGCACTGTCTCCGATCTCGTCCGAAACATCCCCGCGCGGGGGCCCTCGCCCCAGTCCGATGTCCGAATGTCCGAAACGCGGCCAAGGCGACTCGAGCGAGCGGCGCCGGTGCCCAGCAGCCTTCAGCGAGCCCAGGAGCCCCGTCGGCGATGGTCCGACGTCATAGGAGACGGTGCATCGTCACGTCTCGAGATCCAGCCGCTGCACTTGGAGGAGACGGGTGCGGAGGAAGCGCAGCCGAGGAGCAACAAGGATGTCGACAGAGGCCCTGCCATACCGTCGTCCGTGTACCAGCTACGCCACACTGCCAAGCAAAAGTCCCATTTCGCTGCGAGTTGAGCAGTGCTGAGCTCGCTGCTGGTGAGCGTCACCTGATGGTGAGAACGGGGATGGATTTCTGTACCCGAAAAGCCCGAGGAACAAGTATCCATCCCCAGCATTCACATGTTACGCGTCGGTCCTCAACTTCCCAAGTTCCTCTTCAATCGAGTGTGCTTCGCGTTCACAGTCCTTGCTATCACCTGTTACCGGCTCCGACTTTCGCACTCGGAATCGGGCCAGCAGCCCACTCTGCCGCCGCGTCATGTGTTCCGTCTGCCGAATCGCAGGATAGCGCAGGTCAAGAACACCACGGTCCGGGGTGTCTGCGTCGCTCAACGTGTTGCGCTTCTCGACTCTCCAACACCCACACTCTCAGGGGCTCTCAGCATGTCGTCTGTAGATGCGGCTGAGTATCTGCCGCGACTGTGCCCCAGGTTTATCACCTCGCCTACGAGCTAGCCTGCTATCTTCGCCGATGTCCGCTCCTCGCATGTCACGCCTCCGAAACCTTTCTCAATCAATATATTTGTAGAGTCTCTTATTAGTAGCCGGGCCGTAAGGTGGATGCCTATGCCGCAGATCACCCCGTTTAGTCGGCTACGAACAATGAAAGGGGAACGCACACCTGCGGCTGGCCGCAATGGCCAGACTCGTTCCCTCGGGTGCGACCCCGAGTGCCACAAAGATAGAGCATCCCACCTCGCCTCATAAACTGCGAAGGTCGTGCCGGATCCCGCCCATCCCGTTTGGCCTTTCTGCCAGCATCTGCATTCCGCGACTACAATGTCGCGAGATGCTGAACCTCCTGTAGCGACACGGTAGGCCGTCGATTGGTGCACGAAATGACGAGACCGACTGGTGTTCCTAGCAGAGCTCGCCGTGCTTGAGCCTTGCCCGCGCGGTGACATTGGTCGCCATGTGGCCCATCTTGGACGACTGCGCAGCTGCATGATGGCGTGCGCCGATGCCTGCCATGACGTGGACATGTTCAGCGTGCACGGTGGGGTCAGAGCTGCATAACACGCAAATCCCAAGCATCTGTTGGAGTACGAGTCAGCCGGACCAATTTGGAGGGTACATAGACCGAACACTGGCCTGAGGGGTTGCCATCGTAGTGCACTGCTGTCCACAGGCAGAACAAGGGCCAGATGGGAGATTCCGATGCTTCTGCGATAGCCTCCCACATACGAAACTGCTCTGGAGGGGGCCGAGAAGTTGAAGCCAAAGTTGCAGGGTGATAAGGCAGTTTCAACAGGTGCTGGTGAACACTCCGAGCTAGCCTATGAAACAGCAGCACAAGCTATTGTGCAAGACTTTGAGACATACCTGTTGAAAGAAGCAAAAGATTGTGGAGACCACGTTCAGAAGCATGAAATGACAACTTCGAAGTATTCTTCAGAGTCGTTGCCAGGGCCAGACTGATCCCAACTTTCATCTGGCACTGACAAGTCTTCCAAAAAACCCTTGTTGTCATGCTCGCTACTTGTCCTAAAGTAAGAAGCGTGGCAACCAAGGCTCTGGCAAGACCTGCCAGTAGCTGATTGGTGATGAGCGCTCATTCGAAGTGCTTCAACTCAATTATATGCTATCGGCAGCAATTAGCTAGCCAATCATATCACTTGCATATCAGTGAAATCTCACACTGCACTGCACCACGTAAAAATAACGAATTCATAGAATCCTGAAGAAGGGTGGTATTATGTCAAGAATGTACCTTGCATTTAGCCTTGGCTGACTGTCTGGGAAAGGCAACTCTTACTGCTTTGGACACAAATTTAATGAGTCATGTTGTTGAGCTGCATTCGAAGTTTGCAAACAGCGGAAAATAATTGTGTACAAGCTGTTCAGCGACAGAGTATAATTAGGCTCCACCACATCCCGCATCTGCAAGTCTGCACTGCACAGTGAGCCCACCACAGTAACTTACTTCGCGCTCACGTGATGTGCGCAAGAAGGCGCCCCGTTTCATCGTCGACAGCTCGGGACGGAGATTGGCGTAATCAGCCGCGCCGGAGAGGCCCCCAACAGGTCTATGACATTCTCAGAGGTGTGTTATCCATCGAGTTTGCAGAGTCATATCAACTCTGCCCAGCATATTGCGAGACAAACAGCCACCCTTCTGCTGAAGAGCAGGGAGCACTGCTGCGACAGATCAAGACGATACCGTCTTGCGAGCATTTCAAGAAAAAGCACGTGAGCGATTTTTTTAGTCGACACAGGCGCAATTCGAAGGTGTGCTCCTCAGGTACTTAATCTCACTTGCGAGTTGTCTTTCGGATGCACTGTACTCAGGGTTTCCTCATTAGTGAATGGCACCATCGCAGAATGGCTTTTGGAATGCCCTGATCCGACCGCGCACACCTTGTGCACGTGGGCAACGCTGTTGAAGACTACTCCGACGGTCGTCTTCGACCATGTGCTCACCATCAGCACCCGAAACCAGTGAGTATATTCCATTCATGCAGATGGGCACCCTGATGTTAATTAATGTTGACATCATCAGGGTTGCCACCGTCAGAACTGATGAGACGGTATGTGCAGATATGCGAGGACAGGACGGATTCGAACAGGAAGAATTAGGGTGGCCGTGGCATGCCCTTCCTTCCGAGGATTGTTGTGTCCCCGACTCTCCTACTCATACCTTCGCTGCCGGAGGCAGCTTCCCCTTCCGACTCCAGTTCTAATACGAGACAGTATATCGATTCTCTCGCAGTGTTGTAACTTGAATACTACTCGGATTTGCCATTGCATAGGCATAGTGACAATTCCTGAATAAGAGCAAGTGAATACAGTGGGAAGACCCAGGCATTGTATCGCTGTCATCGCTAATCTTCGGCAATATAAGCTATCCATATCCTATCACCACATCGATATACCACCGCACATGATGCACATGAACATTATGATAACTTCACAGATTAGATCCTCTATGGACAGAAGAATACATCGACAGCACTAATAGTACAACGGAATGGAGTAGAGTTAAGACGAATGATGGATTTAGGGCGTAAGGTAATTAGGCTGCTCCACTGGAACGTTGTATGCCGCAACACCGCGTAGAGAAACAGACGTCACTGTGCGTAAATAACGGCAAGAAAGGCATAAAAAGCGAAGAACGGAGAGAAACGAAGCAACCAAAACAATGATACAGATCGACTATGTCATCCTGTGAATGCCGCACGAAAACCAGCGAACGCCCGCAGTACGCCGCTACGCACGCCGTGTTCACTCCGCGGACGCCGTGGGAACGATCCGATAGCATCTGCGCCGCTGGACTGCTGCGACGCAGGCGGACAGCAGAAAATGGTCTGATGAGCACGCGGCTGTTGCCTGTGGGATTCGTTCGCCGGAGGGGAAGAGGGAGCCTGGAGAGCACAAAATCAGCGACCAGGCCGAGAAATGAACAAAAGGATGGGACTCACAAATGAGACATGGAACGAGAGTCTTTCCGCACCTGTTTGACCCAGATCGCACACACTACGTCGTACAGAGCGACCAGATCCTTGGGATATTTTCGCATCGATGCCTCCGTGCTTCAGCTCAGGATCGAGAAGAGAGTCGCAGTCCGAGTCAGACTCCAAGTCGCAGCTGTCCGCGGCAACAAGCTTAGAGTGAAGCGTCTTCGTTAATTCGCTTGGGGTGTAACCTCCTGTGCCACGGGGGAACATGCTGTGAAAGTCTTCGCAGACCGCCTGCGCGTAGCAAAGCTCCGCAAAAGCTTCCTGGGGTGCGCGCTCTAGTTGGTCGTCCAGTGTGTATAGACTCGAAATGGACGTGGTACAATCGAGGAAGGAAGATGAGCGCGGGATGAGGAAGCGGCTTGACCGGATATCCCCAGCAAGTGTGAATGAGCATGGACACGTCTCTGGGTGCGGACATGAGTATGAGAAGGGGGCTGAGCACGGAAGGGGGCTCTGGGAAGGCGAAGGAGAGGGTCGTAAAAATGGTGATTGCGAACTGTGCTCGTGAAGGGTGTCATCATCTGTGTTGTCATCGCCTGAATCGGCGGCATCGACACCTCGGACATGCTCAGCGTCGTCTTCGATAATAACTTGGCCTTCGTACATGCTCCAGCGCATGGCAGTAGCATATCCGAGCGCCACGAGGTCGGGGGTGAAGGATGGCATGTCAGCAGGGGGAACGGGCGAATAGGGTGGTGCAGCGTCGTCCGTGACCCAGTCAGGGATGAGCTGTCGGGGTTCGTGAGGTCAGCGGGGGGGGGGGGGGGGGGG
>KV722354.1:116839-198003 GCA_001687445.1 Obba rivulosa
GGGGGGGGGGGGGGGGGGGGGTATAATTGGAAATCAATGCGAAGTACATACCTCTTGAGGATACTCCTGCGGGAGGCACGGCCCCATCATGTTCGACCGTCGTCAGACTTCCGCGATGCTAGCGTTGCGCAGGTTATGTCGGGCAACCGGCGGTTTGCCGTTGCGGTGCTGTAGTAGTGCTGTGGTTTCCCCAAATCACGAGGCTCTGTCTGATGATCGTACGCACTTGATGAGTATGCCTGTGCCCTTCCAGAAACGCAAATGATTCGAATCTATGAGGCAGTGGTATTTGACGAGACCGATCCCACTCACCTGCAGCACTCACCCCTCAGTACTCAGTATCCGAGCGCAACTTGATGCTCACAACCTCAAGTACGGGGGAATGGAAGAAGGCAGGAGGATCCCCCGAAGAATCGGAGGCGCATCGTGCTTTTTGTTTCGCGCTCTAATTGTCAGAACCACGGAGAGCGGGCGATACGCTCGTCGCCCAGCCACAGCGATCTGACTTGGTGCACTGGGTAAGATAAGATAAGATAAGAATGGCAGCGGTCCAAGTCGCTCGCGGCGAACACTGGCGAGATGTTACCTTCCTCGAAGTCGCTTCTTTCATATCGCCTGCACGGCTACAACAATGGCGTTCCGAATCCGGGGCGTGTCGCTTTATGACGCCGCACACAGAGGTATAGCTTACTCCCTCGTGGGTCTCTTCGCGTGGGGAGTGGTCATGATCGGTGCCGTGCACCGGGACAACATGCGCAGAGGCGAAGGTGAGATGCAATTCTTGTGCAATGGTATCCTCTTGATACTCACTACCTCTCGTTTACAACCGTCTAGAGGTCAGTTACCATCTAACGATTGTGTGACGTCTGACCCGAACAGTCATGGAAGGCATGGGCACAACATCAGGCTATGCTGGCGCAGACGAAGCAGGTGAGTATTCTGACGACAATTTACAACCACTTGACTTAGCAGGCCGATATTTGAGGAGGAAGAGAATGAACTCGCGCTAGCTAAAAACGCTCAAAACATCCTGGACAGCCGTAGGGGGTCATAGCTGGAGGTCAGTCGGTCTTCTTCGAAGCCTGAGATGTTGACATCTGAATGTTGCAGCAGAGCCAGACTTTTCGCTGATGAAGGCTATGCTGTGTGATTTATCTGTGCGCCTTACGTTCTTCATCACATCGTCAAGACACTCAACAGACAACCCACTACATCACATACTCATATGTACCAACATTGACATGGACCTGTTCTTTAATACGCAAATTTTCGCCCTCCGAACAGTCCCTCGCTACGTTGTCTTTGCGAACGTAGCATACCGGCTTCTATTCTACTCCCAGTTTACAAGCAGTGGTTCAATTTACGTGCGGTCGCTGATATCTTCTCTCCAAGCGGACACCGCGAGGATCGTAGGCTTAGACGGTGTTGTGATAACAAACATCGTGATGAGTAGGTCGGATGTGTTCCTCCTAGGTCGGATGCGTTCCTCCGTAACATGACGAAACGCAAGAACCGGCAGTGGTGGCAAACACGTATTCGAGGAGTCATGATTTCTAGAATTTCTCGGGTCCAGTTACGCGACTCTTGACTTCTGCTCATCCGCAGCGCGCACAGTCTGTGTTTGATAGCTTCATTACATGCGATGCGACGACTGGATGTGTTAATACCCTTGACCAGAGCTTCCTGCGCAGTCTTCCCAAGAAAGCAGATCGATAGATCGTCGAGCAAAACATGCAGCACTGCGCTTCAGAATCCCGAACCCTCCTGCTCCACCTCACATCTGCTACCGTATACAGCTCTTCGCAACACTAGAGGCGATCGATTCTAGCCACGGCTGCGCATTTGATTCAGTACTTCTGGATCATGACCACGACGTACAATCTTCCAGTCCTTCGAGAGCCGCACAAATCCGGATATGCCAGCCCTGATACTATTGCGATCAAAAGCCATGTCAGAATTTCATTCAAAGACGTGGACGACGTAGCCGAACATCGTCCAAAGTAAGATCAATGCAGGCTTTGTACACCATTATCCCTAGCGCTCAATTGGCGCCCATAACATCGCAGCCGAGCGACAACGTGCCTGCCTTGCTTTTGATCTCAGCGAGCGCGGACGTACACTCGCAGGCAGCCCCCGACATGCACAATACACGTGTATCTATTGTTCTTCTGGTGATCTCACCCTCAAAAGGCCCAGGAGGGCTCCCATCTTATCGCCCGCTGTCCCCGCCCTTCTCACTCCCAACATGTACCCGAACTCGTCGTCCGAGGGCATGACGCCCGTCAAGATCAAGAACCATCCCGTGTACTATCTGACCGGTGGTGACCTGCATTTCCAGGTGAATGACCGTTGATGTCCTCCAGAGGCTACAATGGCTGATCGATCGTTGATATCCAGGTCAAGAATTACAGATTCCGCGTTCATCGCTACTTTTTCGAGCGCGAGTCGGCATGGTTCAGGGAGCGGCTCGCGAGCCCGACGTCTGCCGGTCAGAGCCCGAAGGGATCGGTGGATAACCCGTTCATTCTGGACGACGTACACCCCGATGACTTCTCGCGCTTCCTCTGGGTATTCTACAACCCGTAAGTACACCTTTTGTCCTTCTCGATCCTTCCGTAACGTGCGTGCATAGACAATACTCGATCTACGACGCGAGCGTCGAAGATTGGACCGCGATCCTGAAGCTCGCTTTCGACTGGCGGTTCCAGGAAGTGAAAAAGCTCGTCTCGCGCGAGCTCGAGAAGTTCGCACTCGAGCCTGTCTTCAAGATCGAGCTCTACCAAGCGTACGAGCTCGATCGCAGGCTGCTCATCCCGGCCTTCGCCCAGCTCTGCATGCGCCCCGAGCCGATCGGCATCAAGGAGGGCCGGCAGCTCGGCATGGAGACCGCGCTCCTCATCGCGTCCGCGCGGGAGCGGGCGAGGAGCTCACGTGCATCGACACCGGCGGATTTCGCTGATTCGGAGTTGTCGACGGTCATCAAGGATGTGTTCGGGATCGTTGAGCCGGCGGGGTCGGCACTGAGCCCGGTCGATAAGGGGACGGGATGTGGGTCCTTCACGGGGGTGAAGTCCAAGTCGCAGGATCCGGTCACGCCCATTACTGCATCGGCGTCGATGTCTGCCTTGAATGGGTCGTCCGGCAGTGTGCTGGGCGGGTCCTCATTCCCCAATGGTAGCACGACGAATGGCAGTACGGCGAACGGAAGCACTGTGCTGGGCAGCGGCGCCCCTTCTGGAGGTCAATCCATGTTGAGCGAGTCTGCATCCTCCGCACCCCTTGAACTAACCGATGCCTCCAATGCGCAGGGAACACAGCGGCAACGACTGGAGCTCCTGATCCCAAGCCCGCTGACAAGCAGGATCCCCCCTCCAGCACGACCGCAGCTCCAGCAACCACTTCCAGTACAACAAGTTCCGGCATCACACCCGCAAACGGCACCCCCAGCACCACCAGCTCTAGCGTCACCGCAGACCTCAAGAACACTGAGCCTAAACCCAACGCCTCTGCCGCGGGCGGCGAGGGAGGAAGCAACACCGAGACATCTCCAACTATCAACGAAGGGCAACAGCCCGGAGGCGGTGAAGGTGAAGGCGAAGACACAGACGCAGGCTCGACAGGACCGTGGAACGACAAGTCGAACAAGCGGAGAAGTCAGAGTAATAATAACAGGGGAGGCTCGGGAGGGAGGAAAGGGAAATCCTGAGAGTACGAGCAATTCAGCGCATACAGGCAATGTAGCAGGGGATACCGTCTCTAATGCCACACACTCTGTGCTTATCTCTGACGCCAACACCGATTCGCACGAGGCTTCCCAGAACACTGCGGAGACACGGCCGCACACTGGCTCGGACGATGAACAGACTGCACCGGCGCCTGTAACTGCGACGAACGCCAACTCAGCTGGGACCGGGCCTGATGTGACATCTTCAAATGCTGCAGGAGCAGGCGAAGATCTACTTGCGACGAGGGGTGTCGCAGACACGCAATGTCAACCGTCGGGCAGCGAGACCAATAACGAGGGAAAAGCCACCGGTGCACCTCCGCCGGATGCCAGCGCCAGCGGTACCGAGTCGAGTGCGTCTTCGGACGCGGTGCCTCTAGCAGATGCCGGCGGAGCAGCAGCCGACGAGACTGCTGGCGCATCGAACGGCGCCTCTCAGACGTCCGCCGCCGACGCTGCATCCGCCGCACAACCCGACGCGGCTGCCACACACGCGTCTGACGTACACACGACGGGGTCTGCAGGGCAGACTGCGCAGGCCGTGACGGGGGAGAACCAGGACCGAGGGGCAGATCGCGCCGGTCCGGCTGCGAACGGGGAGGCAGCTCAGCGGGCTGGAGAAGCTCGGGATGCGCAAGAAGCGCAGCCCGGGAGTACGGACGAGGCGGCGCAAATCCCTGCCGAACACGCGGCCCTCCCAGCCCCGAACAACGAGAGCCAGCCCACCGTGTCCTCGGCGCAGGCCCCGCCCGGGCCCGGGGCTGCGGAAGCGGCGGCTCAGGGCGAGGCGGGGGCAGAGACGGGGGCAGAGACGGGGGCAGAGACGGGGGCGACGTCGGCTGTGCAGGGCGACGGCGAGGCGAGGACGTAACGGAAATTTTCGGGAAGATTTCGAGAAGGGGGCGCGGGACGTAAGGGGGGCGAAGAAGGTGCGGCGCGGGGCGCGGGTGTCGTTGGCGACGCGGAGACGGCGTACGCGAGGGCGGGAAGCGCGCCGGCGGAGCGGGCGGGATGATCGGCGGGCAGAAGGTGGGGCGGACGGTGCTGCGCTCCCGCCCCAGCTTCCCCCGCCAGACCGGAGGCAAGGCCAGGCGCGCATGACGAGCTGATCAGAGCTTCTGCTGAGCTGTGTTGCTAGGAGGACGGAGGATGCTAATTCTATGCGTTCCTGAGCTCATGTTCGCGCTTCGAGCGCTGGGAAAGCGTGCCTCGTGTCCGTCCGCGCTCGGAGTCTGTGCTCCTTCTGTCTGGATTTCATAGCAATGTCTACTTACTTGGAAAGACGCCACACCGGCCGCCCAGGGTCTGGGGAAACCCTCCAGCCATGCGGATGTCGAAAACAAGTATATTCATGACTGTCATAACGATTCAAGCACAGCATGCACAAGCAGGTTGGGAAGCGGATACGAAGCAGTGTAGCGTGAAGCAGTACGGTCAACAGTGAGGGGTATCGGTAGCGTGGTTGCGACGTGGACGAACAAATGCAAGCAAACGTGAAGTATGCGGACAGCGGAGTGCGGCGAGTGTAGTGGGTGCAGTCGAGCGGGGGGAGTGGTTGTATGTACGGGGATCGGAGAGGGGAATGCAGGGGCGGCGTTCAGTAGTATGGCAGTCAGAACAGCGGGGATCAGGAGGGGGAAGGAACAAAATGGAGCGGCGCGTTCAGCCGCCCTCACTGCGCCGCGGCCGTCAGAACCTGCACGTTCTGCAGCAGCGCGGCCGAGCTGCGCCGCCTGAACCGCTGCGTCAGGTCCCGCGCCTTCCCGCGCCACCCCTCCTCCCCGCGCTCCCGCTCCCGCTCCTTCTCCGCATACACCACCGCGCTGCTCGTCACCGTCTTCTCCGCCCCCCGCGCACCCTCTACCGCGCGCGCCGCGCCGCAGTCCGCCGCGTCCGGCCCCGACGCGGTGTGCACCGACACGGTCGTGCTCGTCGACTGCACCGACACGCCGATCACGAGCGGCTGCGGCGCAAACACGCTCACCGCCGGCGCGGGCGTCGCGGGCGCGCTCTTCGTGAGGCTCAGCCGGCGCGCGATCGCGCGCCCGATGCTCATCGACAGCCCGGGCTTCCCCACGATCGTCGCGACCTGCGTCACCTGCACCTCGCCCGCCTCCTCCTCGTGCGCGGGCAGCGGCGGGTCCGACGCGGACGCGAACGAGTCGACCGAGCCCGCGTGCGCGTATGCGCTGGACGGCGGGCGCGAGGGGCTCGTGGTGGGGGACGGCGGGCCCGTGCGGACCTTGTAGAACGCGGACTTGCGCGCGCCGAACGAGGGCGTGCGCGAGAGCTCGGCGGCGGTGGCAACGGGCGTGCGGAGCGGGTCGGCGGGTGCGCTGCCCTCTGCTGCGGGCGGTGCCTGTGCCTGTACCCACACGTCATTGTCAGAATGCTGCGGCTGCAGTTGGGGAGTGGGGACGCACCACAGACTGGCCCTGGCCGTACCGCGAGATGGTGATGCTCCCCCGCCGGCGGTCGCGCTCGCGGATCGTCGCCTGCCGCTCGGCCACGGCTTCTGCCTCGGCGCGGCGCGCGGACTCTGCTTCGAGTTTCGAGAATATCTGCGAGTGCGGCGTCGAGGGGAGAGGAGGGTATAGACGTCGTCAGCGGGACGCCGGACGTCGAGCAACCGTGAGACGCACCTGCTCGATCATCTCTGCGCGGCTCCGCTCGAGGTCCGCGCATGTTGGTGCGGGAATGGGCACATATTCCGCAGGTGAGACCTCTGTACGGCGCTCGGAGTCTGCTTCGGGATGTGCAAAGATGTGTGACAGGGATGATGGGAGCTGGGGAAACAAAACACGGGGGGGTATTGTCAGCGGGCCCGCGCAATGCGCACTTGGGGGACGTACCTGCTCGACTGTGTGAGCGCTGCATGCAGCAGCGGCCTGTACGCGCCGCTCTGACTCTGCTTCGAGACTTGAGAATTTCTGGAGAGGGGAAAGCAGTTGCAGGAGGCACAACATTGTCGGGCGATGAACGATGCGGTAGGTGCAATTGAGGGCCGGTAAGTCGGGGTGTTTATGCAATGCACAACCAAGGAGATGGGGACGACATGCGGAGGCGGGGATGGGCAGGAGAAGGATACAGGACGGGAACGCAAAGTCGACGAGAATGGTGCAGCGGGAGATACCAAGTCGCGGAATCATGCAGAAAGTGGAGAGTACAAAGGGCGTGCAGAGGGATTGCAGACATTGTGAGCGGAGCCCGGGCGAAGAGCACTCGCGGAACGTACCTGCTCGATCACGGCCGCGCTGGTCGGGGCGGATGCAAAGTCACCCTGGGTGGTGCAGGGGGTCGAGTCGGGTGCTGGCTGTGTTGCGGACATGTTGGGGAATGTGCGGGAGATGCGCGAGAGCGGGGGAAGCAGCGAAGAGGGGGAAGGGGACAGGAGTGGGAGAGCTGCCTGGCACGCGTTGTATTTGAACTGGCGGGTGAGAACACTGATACACACTCTGTTGGCGTTTGCCGCGCTCTGGCTCGCGCGACTGATCATCATCCCCCGATGCGGCACGAGGGGAGTCCACCACCATTTCTCGCCACTCGCCGTCGTCCAATGGCTGGCCCACGCAGGCCAATCGCGGGCGCTGGCCAATCGCGGGCAGGAGCACCTTCCACCAGAACAGAGGGCGCTGCCTGCTACTTGCGCCACACCGATCGACTCCCATACCCGAGATCTCCCACCGATTGGTTCGCGTCCTCGCTCTTTCAAGCTCCGCACCAGACCCCAATCTGGGGCTCCGCGTACGGCCGGCGCCGCCCGTCGTCCGCATTGGTGCGTCGGCGCGCTCGCCACGTCTTGCGGCCTGACGGCCACGCGCCATCGGAATTCTGATACACGGCGCGCTGCGGCCACACAAGCGGCTTGTGCACATCCGGCCGCTGCTCCGCGAGTCGAGACCCGCTCGCTCCCTCGCCTGCAGACACAACGGAGCGCGATGAACGGGGTCGTTCGCACAAAGCAAGATAACACACCGGAACAGCCGGCGCCCTCTCCCACAAGCACGGCACGGGTCAGCACGGTTCCCCGTCGACTCCCTGCCTTCTGTGCAGAATGTCACCGATTCGCTTTCCCGCGAAGGATCGCCCCGCCGTCCCTCTTTCAGAGCCTCGCCGCGCCCGAAATAGCGCCAGTGGTGACCCAAATTAGGGTTGTCCGCGTGCATGTCTTTGTAGATAACTCTCACACCAGGCAGTTCTGGCCAGAATACATTGTAATGGCAGCCGAGCTATTGCTCAACTGCACCTTGTCCGAGCGCAACGT
This sequence comes from Obba rivulosa, assembly GCA_001687445.1. Lineage (NCBI taxonomy): Eukaryota > Fungi > Basidiomycota > Agaricomycetes > Polyporales > Gelatoporiaceae > Obba > Obba rivulosa. The sequence goes on from KV722354.1 coordinate 124,828, forward strand.
TGTGAGAGACTAGCACCACTGACTGAGAAGGCGAGCCAGACTCGAATCAACTCTTGCACGAGGCGCCGGTAACTAGGCGCCCACGACCACAATCGCACACATACAACTCGCATCCTCGCCTGCAGCCGCGCCACCGCAGCCCACACGCACCACGATGTCCTCGTCCTACCTCCCGCACGTCGTCTACACCCTCGCGCTCATCTCCCTCGGCATGCACACCCTGCGCCAGCGCAAGGACGCCGAGGCCGCGCGCGCGTCCTGCGCGGCGCGCCTCTCCGTCCTCTCCGACCTCGCCGCCCGCCTCCGCGCGCGCGAGCGCATGCCCGAGGACGAGTTCAGGAAGGCCTGGCGGCTCGCGCGCCCGCGGGAGGAGCTCGAGGCCGCGCTCCCTGGCGCGGCGGAGCCGGAGATCCCATGGAGGGAGGTGCTGTTTGGGAAGAAGCAGACTGCGGAGGGGGAGGAGTGGGACCGGAGAGACTGGGAGCAGGGTACGTCGTGGGATCGCGCGTGTGGGGAGGCTGCTGATCCATTTTGCGCGTGCAGTGAAACTGGAGGTCGAGAGGAGTGCGCGGGCGGAGAGCCGGTGACACGCTGCGACGACGGCGCACCGTGCGGATTAGCGTTGCGCGGTCTCGACTGGGGCTGCAAGGCGGAATGATGGGAGCGGAGGTGATGACTTCTGGCGAGACCTCATATTTCATTTGGGCATCGCGCCCGCCGTGCCGTATCTCAAATTCGTGATCAAGCGGGTGTGCCTGTCCCTCGCGCCGATCGTGTCTATGCTCTGGGCCCGAGCAGCGTAGGAAGGGAGGGACCTGGAAGGACGCGGATGTGAAGGAGGGGGAATGGAGAGGTGATCTCTGCGGAGCTACACGCTGGTCGACACTCTGGGACCTGGATTGGACCGACCGCGACACTGCATCCTTGGGTGCGTCTGTTGTATCGTGTATTGATTCTGTTCCCTGCGTACTGTCGTCTTAGGTGTATGCACATGAGTCTCAGAAGGGCGTCATGACATACAACTGTGTACCACGATGTGCGAGGACTCCGCCAGGTCGTCGACACATCTTTATATTCTCAACAAACCATGCAGGAGTCTCAAACATGCATTTCCACCTGCGTTCCGCCGTCTGCTCGCTCCCTCCGCCGATCCTCGTACTCTTCTACTTTTCCCCGCTTCCCTTCACCGCGTACACAACCACCCATATCGCTAATCAGGCCGCTGCGACCTGTGTGTCACCCGTCCTTCCGATTACGTCCTCTCTAGAAACGCCCAGCATCCCCGAATCTCCTCCAGAAATTCCGTTGCATCCTTCTCATGCTCCCTGGCCGGCGGTACTCCGGCCTGTTTCTGCGCCTTCGTGCGATGCCACTCGGTAGATGCACTGATCCGTTCGTCATCTGCGCCATACTGTGCCATATAGACGCCGAGTTGGATCGCACCTACCTCGATCGCATATGTCCGATGGCACTCAGCGAAGGATAGAATAAATCCCATGCAGGTTATAAGGCCTAAGAGAAGCAGATTCCTGACATGATCGGTGAGAACATATCGTTACGGCCAGGAAGCTTGAGACACTTGTCGGTATCCATAATCAAGGATCGTGAATTGCGACCAACTTACAACGCTGGGCAATTGTAGCCTCCAATCGCGTCTGTTGTACATTAAAGAGCGCGTGCATCACCCAAGAATCCCGTCATCGTGATACACGAAGCTTGTGTTCAGCAAGGGCACCTGTGTATCCTAAGAGTTCGTTTCAAAAGAGTCGGATTCTACGACTCGCGTTCCACGGCAGCATTACCCACCTTACTACGTTCGAGAGCCATAGCAGAGAGATCTCTAGGCCTCAGCCCACTCAGCATACCACCCTCATCCGCTCATCTCACTATCTAACCTCAAAACCCCTGTACTCAGGCTGGTCCACTTTCTTTTCGTCTGTAATATGCACATTCGTGACATGCGCTTGCTTTGGACCGACTTCGAGCGCTTTCTTGCTGCAGGCATGGAACGTTTCGTCAACACCTCGATACATGCGGAGGTTCAACAGTGTATACGCGGCTTACAACTTCGCTAGTGCGTCTGCGGGGCCCTGAGCGACCCCTTCTACGTCACCGCTCTGTCCACCGTGAGCCAAGGACGTTAATGGCGCCGCCACGAGACCATTCGCTCACCGGATGATTGCGGACCCATCCCACAATGCCCCCTTCCTGCGCGGCGCGCTTTGCGAACGCGCGGAAGGAGACGCCCTGCACACGGCCGCTGACGAAGAAGTGGAACGAGTGGTAGGTCATGGTGGGTTCAGAAAGCTGTCATCCAGCTTCAAGTCCGAGCTTCGGGCTCGGTGGAGTATGATGAAAGAGGTGGAGGCAATCGTCCGCGGCGTAAACGTAGTCCGGTTGCTTATCGACACCGGTGAATGAAGGTAGCATGACATCATACTGGACCGTCCTCGCGGCGAGATTGCTTCCGTTGCTCTCGGGGATTTCTCCGTTGACGCTGTTTAACCTTCAGGTTACATGTTGCGGGTATAGTCGCTCCGTAGTATTTACGTCTGCACGAAGGTCCCAGGAGTAGCACTGCCCGCTAGTCGGATGGAAGACTGAAAAAGACTGCTGGGGAATTTAGAACTATGAAAGGTGGCTCGTCATCTCATCTCTTTTGATCTAGGCGCCATCAAGCCAATGAGCGTCTCCTGCTGGAGTTTCTGCTGTTCATTGAGACATCTTTTAGCTTTTCGCCTTGCTATGTCGCCACCTCGTTGAATACTGGCCTGATGTCGGGACACAGCACTGTGTGATATACAAGCTGGATAGCAATGCGCAGGCGGCCCGTGGTGTACTTTAGATCCCTGACCTGAGGGAAGAAATGATCGCAGCTCTCAAGAATCAGGAGGCTAGCTATTAATGGGCGCCACTATCATAGAACCTGATGTAGCACAAGGTCACGATGTCGCACACACTATCGACTCCATTCACACCTCCACAGCCGCAGCCCGCGCAGTACTCGGTCCCTGATGTGAGTTGACGTTTTCTAGAACTTACGCAGTTCCGCTCAAACGACGGCACCGAGATATACAGGCTGAGCCTCTCAGGTCGACCAAAACCTAAACCTGTGCTCGAAATGGTCGATCAGCCTCTGGAAAATATTCCCCAGCCAGCTGGCTCCCCCCCGCCATACAAGGATGAGACTGGAGCAATCACTGCCGAGAGTGATCCACTCCTTCCTCCTGGCCATCAGAGGAGGCACGGTGCACGTAGACGTCGTCGTCTTTGCTTCACCTTCAGCGCGATTGTCCTGCTAGTGCTCGGTGCTCATGTGCTTGTGAGACATCACCATAGGCATGGTCACTTGGTGAGTGTCATTCTTGGGAGCTAAGATGTAGCGCTGATGTTTACGCATACAGCCCGGAATAAAACATGCACCGGAGATAGATCCACGCTGGACGCGCGATTGCGTGAGATACGCTGAGTGGGTAACGGAAGCTGGCGATTCTGCGAGCGACCGCAGTCCCGATCGCTATGCGCATGTCGCGACGACGTCCTTTGAGCTTCCCCTCTCATCCGACCTCCTCTACCTCATTTCCCGAGGTGCTCTCTCGCATGGAGACGTGCACATCGGCACTGCAGAAGCCGACTCGGACACGGTGGCCGTTAACATCTCCATGTCGTACGACTACGAGAATGTGTTCGAGCAGACGAAGGTGTGCTTACTCCAGCCGGCGAAGGGAAGAAACGGTGTAGGAATCTTTGTGAGTGGCTTTCCCGGTGTATGCACGCGGTAGGTTGCTCACGTGAGAGCTCAGAGCCCCGACTGTGCTAGGCCGAACTGGAACTGCACACACTCTAGGACGAATTTCGAAGTGTGGCTGTGGATTCCGACCGGCTGGAAGAATAAGATTCCGGCCTTTGTCAAAAACCTCGAAACAGATATGCCCCTGTTCTCCCATCGCATCTACTATTTGCAAGACAATGTCTTCTTCGATTCGATCAGTCTGAAGACCTCGAACAGCCATATCGTCTCGGGCGTGAGCACCTAATTCTCGATGGTAATGGCTTTGCTTAAGACTGACATTCACCACCCAGAGCCTTGCCGTGAGACAGGCCATCCTTCGGACAACGAATGGCGGGATCTCGGGAGTGTTCAACACCTCGAGCAGTCTCAGTTTGTTCAACTCGAATGCTCCAATCGATGTGGACGTCACAACTCGAATGCTCCAATCGATGTGGACGTCAGGATGCTGAACGCTGACAACGGCAAGGCCACCGAGCTGAACATGCAGACATCTAACAGGTGTGTTCAAATCATTTACTGATTCTGTATTAGCAGGATCCATCGTTGTTTGCAGTCGTGTGGATGCAGTCACCGAGCTGATCTCCACCACCTCGAGCGGCACGAATGGCATCTTCAAGATCGACGCGCGTACGTCAAACTCCCCGGTGGACGTCTCCACCAAGTCCGCACCTATCGACCACGTCCTGTACTTCATAGCGCGCACGTCCAACGCGCCGGCATCCGCTTCGCTGCACTCGACTTGGGAGGGCGCTTTCCGCATCCAGACATCGCAATGGCACACTCCGACCGTTGATGCCGCCACGGAGGTCCCGGATCCTAAAGGGCAAGAACGCAGTCGTGACGTTGTGGTGCGTAGTGTGCGCAAGGGCGTCGTGGAAGGGAGTGCGGCGTGGACTCCGATGGAGGAGCACAGGCTTGGCGAGGTGGAGATCAGCACGTCGAATGCGCCGGTGAAGCTCAGGCTTTAGGCGTTGCGGGAAGGATAGGCGAGGAGCGCATGCCTGAGGTACCTGCTTGGAAATGCGAGTGATATTGCGTGCAGAAGACAAGACTATTGTTCGAAATGTATGGTTTCGTGTAGCATTCCAGCGACCTGAACGCGCCTTGAGGACTTGTGAGTGACACTCCGATACTGCTCAGGAGATTCGAGGCCGGCATGCCGGCGACCCCTTCTACGTCACCTCTCTGTTCACCGTGAGCCAACGACGTTAATGGCGTCGCCACGAGACCATTCGCTCACCGGATGATTGCGGACCCATCCTACAATGCCCCCTTCCTGCGTGGCGCGCTTTGCGAACGCGCGGAAGGAAACGCCCTGCACACGGCCGCTGACGAAGAAGTGGAACGAGTGGTAGGCCATAGTAGATTCAGAAAGCTGCTATCCAGCTGCAAGTCCAAGCTTCGCGCGCGGTGGAGTCTGATGAAAGAGGTGGATGCAATCATCCTCGGCGTAAACGTAGTCCAGTTGCTTATCGATACCGCTGAATGAGGGTAGCATGACATCATACTGGACCGTCCTCGCGGCGAGATTGCTTCCGTTGCTCTCGGGGATTTCTCCGTTGACGCTGTTTAACCTTCAGGTTACATGTTGCGGGTATAGTCGCTCCGTAATATTTACGTCTATACGATCCCAGGAGTAGCACTGCCCGCTAGTCGAGTGGAAGGCTGTGAAAAGGACTGCTGGGGAATTTAGAACTATGAAAGGTGGCTCGTCATCTCATCTCTTTTGATCTAGGCGCCATCAAGCCAATGAGCGTCTCCTGCTGGAGTTTCTGCTGTTCATTGAGACATCTTTTAGCTTTTCGCCTTGCTATGTCGCCACCTCGTTGAATATTGGTCTGAGGCTGGGACGCAGCACTGTGTGATATATAAGCTGGATAGCAATGCACAGGCGGCCCGTGGTGTACCTTAGATCCCTGACCTGAGGGAAGAATTGATCGCAGCTCTCAAGAGTCAGGAGGCTAGCGCCAGCTTTCTTAATTGGCGCAGCTATCGTAAGACCTGGGCCTGATGTAGCACAAGGTCACGATGTCGCACACACTATCGACTCCATTCGCACCTCCGCAGCCGCAGCCCGCGCAGTGCTCGGTCCCTGATATGAGTTGACGCTTTCCAGAACTTACGCAGCTACGGCACCGAGATATATAGGCTGAGCCTCTCAGGTCGACCAAAATCTAAACCTGTGCTCGAAATGGTCGATCAGCCTCTGGAAAGGATTCCCCAGCCAGCTGGTTCTCCCCCGCCATACAAGGATGAGTCTGGGGCAATTAATGCCGAGACGGATCCACTCCTTCCTCCTGGCCATCAGAGGAGGCACGGTGCACATAGACGTCGTCGTCTTTGCTTCACCTTCAGCGCGATTGTCCTGCTAGTGCTCGGTGCTCATGTGCTTATGAGACATCACCATAGGCATGGTCGCTTGGTGAGTGTCATTATCGGGAGCTAAGATATGGCGGCGCTGATGTTTGCGCATACAGCCCGGAATAAAATATGCGACGGAGATAGATCCACGCTGGACGCGCGATTGCGTGCAATACGCTGACTGGGTGCAAGAAGCTAGTGATTCTACGAGCGATCGCACTTCCAGTTCCGATCACTTTGCGCATGTTGCGACGACATCCTTTGAGCTTCCCCTCTCATCCGACCTCCTCTACCTCATTTCCCGAGGCGCTCTCTCGCATGGAGACGTGCACATCGACACCGCACAAGCCGATTCGGACATGGTGGCCGTCAACATTTCCATGTCGTACGACTACGAGACTGTGTTCGAGCAGACGAAGGTGTGCTTACTCCAGCCGGCGGAGGGACGAAATGGCGTAGGAATCTTTGTGAGTGGCTTTCCCGGTGTATGCGCGCGGTGGGTTGCTCATGTGAGGGTTCAGAGCCCCGAGAATTTGCACTGTGCCACACCGAACTGGAACTGCACACACTATAGGACGAATTTCGAAGTGTGGCTGCGGATTCCGACCGGCTTGAAGAATGAGATTCCGGCCTTTGTCAAGAGCCTTGAGACAGATATGTCTCTGTTCTCCCATCGCATCTACTATTTGCAAGACACTGTCTTCTTCGATTCGATCAGTCTGAAGACCTCGAACAGCCATATCGTCTCGGGGGTGAGCACCTAATTCTCGATGGGAATGGCTTTGTTTATGACTCACATTCATCACCCAGAGCCTTGCCGCGAGACAGGCCGTCCTTCGGACGTCGAATGGCAGGATCTCGGGAGTGTTCAATACCTCAAGCAGTCTCCATCTGGGCACTTCGAATGCTCCAATCGATGTGGACGTCAGGATGCTGAACGCTGACAACGGCAAGGCCACCGAGCTGAACATGCGGACGTCTAATAGGTATGCTCAAATCATTTACTGATTCTGTATTAGCAAGATCCATCGTTGTTTGCAGTCGTGTGGATGCAGTCACCGAGCTGATCTCCACCACCTCGAGCGGCACGAATGGCATCTTCAAGATCGACGCGCGTACGTCAAACTCCCCGCTGGATGTTTCCACCAAGTCTGCACCTGTGGACCATGTCCTGTACTTCACAGCGCGCACGTCCAACGCGCCGGCATCCGCTTCGCTGCACTCGACCTGGGAGGGCGCTTTCCGCATCCAGACATCGCAACACACTCCGACTGTCGATCCCGACACGGAGGTCCCGGATCCTAAAGGGAAAGAACGCCGTCGTGACGTTGTGGTGCGTAGTGTGCGCAAGGGCGTCGTGGAAGGGAGTGCGGCGTGGACTCCGAAGGAGGAGCACAGGCTTGGCGAGGTCAAGATTAGGACGTCGAATGCGCCGCTGAAGCTCAGGCTTTAGGCTTTGCGGGAAGGATAGGCGAAGAGCGCATGGCTGAGGTACCTGCTTGGAAACGCGAGTGATGTTGCCACTATTGTTCGAAATGTATGGTTTCGTGTAGCATTCCAGCGACCTGCGCGGGCCTTGAGGATTTGTCGAAGGACACTCCGATACTGGTCAGGAGATTCGAGGCCGACATGCCGGAGTTTAGCTTCTACATTGATCATCTGTGCAGAGGTGGGCTATCCAAACGCGGTGCGGAGCGATGAGGATGTCAATATTGATGGCATAGCGGCAGAGTCTCGCTGCAAGACAGGCTACCTTGAGAATGCTGCATGGAGAGATCTACGGGAGGTTCAACTAGAACTATCTGAGCTTGTGCACGTCGAATGCGCCTGGTCACCGAATACATCTCGAGCTCCGGAGCCGGCACGGGCGGCGCCTTCAAATGGATACCCGTGCTTCGGTCGCGCCGATCAACATCTCCACCTGCAGCGCTCTCATCGACCACAACCCGGATCTCGATGCGCACACCTCCAGTCCGCTTGTCTCCGTCGGCTCGGTCCGACTGCAGACTTCGCCTTTTTCCGAGCTAGTGAATGCATCGACAGACATGCCTGGACCTGCTGGACGGGGCCGCAGTCGAGCGGTAGCGTGGGGTTTCGCACAGCAGGGCGCATTGGATAGATATGCGGGGTGGATTGCCGGGAGGGGTGTGGCGGTGGCGAGGCGAGGGTTACGACGTCCAATGCACCTGCAGAGTTCAGCGTCTAGGAGCGCAGGGTTACAGAAGACTGTGCAGGACAGAGTATTGAACTCTGGTTGTAGCCATCTGTACCGTGTACGTGTGCTGTCCGAAGGTGGCGTCTTCCAAATTGCCGTTACACCCTGGATAAGACTGACCCGCGGTGTGTAAAGCGGGGTATCTCTCGACCTGTGCTCTGGTGCCCCCTGCATGAGGCCTCGTCGTGGCTGGAACGTGCCGTGTCAGGACAGCAGTGGCGTCTGTATGAGGCAGTTAGAGTGGGTGATGGTGCAACTGCGCGCGTCAAGATAGGAAGAACACTCGATTTCTTACGTCGTTTGAGGTCGTGTGCCATTTCTGGTGTTTCAGTTTTGTCGCGTGCATCTCTGAAGACTCGGTGTGCACCGGTATGCATGTCGGTTCGGGTCGGCTTGCGGCACGAGGGTAGCCTAGACAGGCAATCGCGTGGCCTTATCGGGATGACCGATGCAGTACTCGCCCGCCTGGTGGCACGCTTCCGGCGCACTGTCGGGCGCGCGAAATGAATGCCGGGTACTGGTGTAACTAGGAACGTCGTCTATGCCATTTCCAGTAACAATTCCGGTGCTGAGATGGGACGCGAGTCGGTGAGCTGACGGTATCTCTGACTCGAAGCTCGCTCAGCGCAAGTGCTTGCGTTGGCTGTGTGCGGGACCCCGAGTGACTGCCCAAGTGGGGCATGTCGGGAATGCTTCCGCTTGCAAAGTTGCGGCTCTTGTGAGACATTCACATAGTTGGCGCAAGGAGTTCGGATACACCGCAGTGAGACCAGCACTCTGCCAGCGCGCCGCGTGTGTTCCCGGCCAAACTCCGGTAGCTTGCCTATTCGTACAACGCGGGCGGTGCATTCCAAATCCGGGGTCCTCAGGGAGCGGGGAGAGCGGAGCGGGGTCAGCCACATTGCAAACAGGGTCAAACATACCCCATTCCGTTATCAGACTGCGCGTGCGCGGCCTCTGCTACACCTCCATCGTCAAGGACATCCACGACGATGGCTGCCCGCTTCATTCTCCCCCTCATCGCTGCGTCGCTAGCGTGCGCCAGTCCTCTCTCGACCTACTCCCACAATGTCCCACCCGCGCGCGGCCAGTTCTCGTTCGCGCCCTTGATGGTCGCGGAGCACCCGCACGGCACCGTCAACGGATCGTACATCGTCATGTTCCGTGACGACATCCCCCCCGCGCTCATGCAGAACCACATGAACTTTGTCGCGAGCGCGCATGAGGAGAGCCCGCTCGTCGGCGACGGCTCCGACGGCCTCACCCATGTCTATAACGGACATGTCAAGGGCTACGCCGGCAAGTTCAGTGGGGCCACTGTCGAGCGGATACGACAGATGCCCGAGGTTGAATACGTTGAGATGGACCAGATCGTCAAGACACTGGACATTGAGCCCATCATGACTATGCAGGAGACCCAAAAGGGAGCGCCCTGGGTAAGTGCTCATTCTGATCATGTGCATTCGATGGTGCAATTCCCCGTATTGCGACTGTCATTACTGTGCGAACCTTTCGCGTCGACGGTCCTGCCTTTATTGGCTGGTGCGTGTGTGTATTCGTAACCCTTGCTGCGATAGTTCGTTACTACTCCGAACAGACTGAGCCGGCTGCGGGCGGCACTGCTCCAATTCGATGTGCCTTTGAGCATTTATTTCTACATCCTTTTCGCGTTGTGCGGACGATCTGCGCTTGCCTCGCTCGGCAAGCCTCGTATCGCAGTCTGTTGCTGCAATTCGCGCACCGTGTCCGGCGCTTTTTCACATCACTAACGTTGGCTGACAGGGTCTGGCACGCGTGAGCCACCGGTCACGACTGACGTTCAGCACGTTCACGAAGTACGAATACAACAAGAACGGCGGAGCGGGCGTCGACGTGTACGTCATCGACACCGGCATCAACGTCAACCACGTCGAGTTCGAGGGCCGTGCATCGTGGGGCAAGACAGTCCCGCAGAACGATGTCGACGAGGATGGCAACGGCCACGGCACACACTGTGCGGGCACGATTGCGTCGCGCAAGTACGGTGTCGCGAAGTCCGCAAACGTGGTCGCGGTGAAGGTGCTCGGCAGCAATGGCAGTGGTACCATGAGTGACGTCGTCTCCGGTGTCGTTTGGGCGGCTGAGTCGGCTGCGGAGAGGATGGCCGCTGCCAAGGAGGAGCTCGCGCGCACCGGTAAGACCAAGCACAAGGGCTCTGTCGCGAACATGAGTCTGGGTGGTGGCAAGTCGAAGGCGCTTGATGACACGGTCAACAAGGCTGTTGACGCTGGCATGCACTTCGCTGTCGCTGCTGGTATGTGGTACAACATTTACTAAGCTCGTTCATGGTGCTCATTGGCTGCAGGCAATGACAACCGCGACGCGTGCAACAACTCGCCCGCGGCTGCCGAGAAGGCAGTCACCGTCGGCGCGTCCACACTCGGCGACGAGCGAGCGTACTTCTCGAACCATGGCCCCTGTGTCGACATCTTCGCCCCCGGCCTCAACATCCTCTCGACCTACATCGGCAGCAACGTCTCCACGACGACCATGTCCGGCACGTCCATGGCGTCCCCGCACACCGCCGGCATACTTGCGTACCTCCTCTCGCTCTACCCTTCTTCGACCTTCAACCCCCATATCGCGCCCGACCTCGCGCAGCCGTCGCTTGCGCGCGCGTACGCCCTCGCGCATGCCGCGCTCCCCACTTGGGCTGCCGTGTTCCTCCCTCCGCCTGCACTCGTTGAGGCAGTCGCGCCCGTGCCGAAGGTCCCGACGCTCACGCCGGCGCAGCTCAAGCAGGCGCTCCTCGCGCTCGCGACGCCTGGCGCACTCGACGAGCTCCCCAAGGACACGCCGAACCTGCTCATCTTCAACAACGCCACCGCGTAGGCAGCGCATGCGGATCATTACTCAGCAGTGGGTGGAGGATATCCGGAGCGCAGCTCCATGCTATATATGAGGAGGGGTTATTGGATTGCCTTAGTTGTTGTTTTACGTATGTTACGATGTGTACTGTTTGCTGTTCATGTATAGTCATTAGCATCACGAATACGCATACTCGGACCACAGGTGCTGTGTTTCGCATTTGACATGTGATATCATTGGTTCTGAGTGCAAATAACTTGATCTGTGAGCAGGGTTGAAAAGTGTGGCATTGAAACAAGTCTAAAAAGTTCAACACGTTGAAAACACTCTGACGAGAGTGGGATTCGAACCCACGCCCTTTCGGACCAGATAACAGTACGAATCTGTCATGATTCAGAAACCTTAGTCTGGCGCCTTAGACCGCTCGGCCATCTCGCCACGGACAACCTGTCTCACTGCTCCCATGGTGGTCTCCTACACACCTCGTTGCCATGCAGTGATCAGAGGCGGCGCACACAGATCAGAACATTCCTCTTTTTACTGCGCGGCCGATTCCATGGAGCTACAGTCGCGGACAGTCAAAGCCAACCAAAGGTGGTAGCGCTCGAACGCGAATTTTCTGAGCCAATCTGACACCAGCAAAGGGTTCAGCGGGTGCGAAAACGCCCAAAAAACCACTTCCCAGATTTTTTCCACGACATTTTGTGTTGGCCAAATTTTTTGGCCCTTTGTATGAACACTAAGAGGCTATCTAATGGGGCGAAACGGGGGAACAACATAGCAAGTATTCTAGATTTAATTCAGAACAGCCTCGAGTGCCATCATGGCACTGCGAGAAACCTGTCGGTGCTGTTTCTGTTTGTGAACAGCCCAAGCCTGAGCAGCTGCCTTCCCAGTAAGTCCCTGTCGATAAGCGTCCATAAACCGCCAGAATCTGTTGATGAACCTTTGGATGACGTCAAGAGGACACGCATTCAGCACGCTGAGTGCGACATGCTTGGTGTCTTCGAAGTTCTTCTTGACAACTTCACGATAGCAGTATTTGCACCACCCCCAGTACTGTGCGGAACACCGCATTAGCATATTCTTATAAACCGTAGCATAAACACGTACCATTTCAATGGGATTAAGTTCACAGTGAAACTTCGGCAGCAAAAGGTGCTACTTACCTTTCTGATTAAGTCAGCTCTGCTTGGAGGCCGATTGCCTCGTCTCGGGAGCCCAGTCCTTGTCCCGAGGATCATCACCGGCATCTCTCGCAAACTCAATCATCATCTCAAAAAAGTCCTCATTATCAAGCTCTTCCCAATCGGATTCTTCCTCAACATCAACATCTCCATCCTTCAATTGATAGTCCACTTTAAGGCTGTCATGGACCAGTCCTGGTGTCCAGGATAGGTCGGCATCAAGGTCGTCCTCCGAGCTTGCACTGTCAGCAGAAGCCTCGATATTGCTGTAACGTAAGGACGGAGACTGAACAGAAGCAGTAGAAGCCCTTTCGGCTTGATTTCGCAGCCCGGAGATGTTCCTCGGACGCTTCGGAGGCCATCCATGTGGCATCCTCGGTGGCTATGTTGTGATGTAGAACTTTTTTAAAGCGCCGTACCCGTGTCGGATATGACATGCAAGTGCTACTATCGTATTCCACTCATGAAGAAGAGCATTTTGCGCATTTATTCAGGATTTTTGCGATTTTTTTCAGCACTTGGCCAAAATTTCACACCTTAAAAAGAAATTTCGCTCTAGAGCAAAAACCGCTCGATAAAATTTTATATTAACATGCTCAAATGCTACTTAAGTGTCTACGAAGAGATCCCGCTAGTTCCGGAATCGGGATTAATTCGTCTCAGAATTTGGTTGGCTTTGACTGTCCGCGACTGTAGCAGGTATGTAATCTGTTAGACCCGTCTAGACCGATTAGCTCGCCCAGACTTCAGTTGTGGTAGTGTCATCCGTGTTCAGCCCCTGACCTCGGCCGAGATTGACACGCTCTGACACGCTTTCCCCTCAAGCTTTGCAACTGCTATCAAGACATGATTGTCCCGCAGCAAAATTTCGCACCATATCTGACAGGCCACAATTAGATCACAATCATGCAGCAGGTTTTCAATTCTAAACTAACCAGGACATTCAGACGTCCAGCTTCTTGACGAAAGTGCAAGAGTCCTTGGATCCGCGGGGCAGAATTTGTAGATCGACCTCGAAAGAAGTCCTGTACAACACCGTGTCGAATCCCTGGTCGGGCTCTGCAGATCTGGATAAGCTGGAGTGCCGCACTGGAATAAGGTTACACAGATACATTCGAATCAATATAAGTGATAGCCGTCGTGCCGCTTATAATATTCAACCACCTTTCTTGCACTACATGACGGACTCGGTGAGCGAAACGCATACAATTGTATCATTGTGACGACAAAAGAATCCATCTGCCCAACCTCTTTCGAAGCGCTCAGAAGCTGAACGTGAGCGGCGAGTTTGACGTCGCGACCTTAGCTTGCCCGACCTTCCTTCCCTCCCCCCGCGTCCACTCCGTGAAACCTTCCACCACGCCCCGCTGGACGCCCGACACCAATGCCCCACGCTTGCGGTTGCGCCCTGCCGGGTCTGGCACCGCAGTGTGCGCGTCCACGTTCGGCGTGAACAAGCTCGAGGAGCGGAGGTCGAACGAGCCCTCCCAGGTCGTGTGCAGCGAGACGGCGGCAGGCGAGTTGGACGTGAGCGCAGTGAGGTCGAGAGCGTGGTCGATGGGCGCGCTGCGCGTGGAGATGTAGAGCGGCGAGTTGGACGTGCGCGCGTCGATCTCGAATGTACCGTTGGTGCCGCTTTCGGAGGTGGAGATGAGCTCGGAGATCGCATCCACGCGGCTGCGAAGGGATTGTCAGTTTGGTTGCATCGTAATGTGAGACTTGGAACGTACCCATTCGACGTGTGCATCCAGAGTTGCGTGGGATTGCCATTGTCAGCATTGAGCATGTACACCTCAGCCTTGATGGGCGCATTCGACGTCTGCAGTTTGAGGCTGGTCTCAGTTTTGAACGTGCCCTCGATAATCCCATTTGTCGTCTCAAGCGCCGCTTCGCCGGCAGCAAGCGACTGAAACTCATCAGCTACAAGCACGTGGGGACTGCTTGTAATTAGAAAACTTACAGTCACCATGATGGGCATGTTCGATGTTCTCAGAGAGATGCTGTTGAATACGGCTGTCTCCTGCATATTGAAGACATTGTGCTTGAATAGAGGCATGTCGGTCTCGAACTTCTTGACAAAAATGGGGATGCCAGAGGCCCGAGGCAACTTCACATCGATTTCGACGTTTGTGTGCCATTTCCTTCCGACCATGTACGGCGGGCTCTGGTTTGGCCAAATAAGCAGGTGATCCAGACAATCGGCGTGAATTACGTACGAAGATTCCGACGCCATTCTGGTTCTCCCCGGGCTTCAGCAAGCAAACCTTAGTCTTCTCCAGCGCGTCTTCATGGGCATACTGCACCCGCACATGCACCTCCATCTTGTCTGATCCCTGTTCCCCCCCGTCACTGATGCTCACAGTGCCGTGCGAGAGTGCGCCGCGGGAGATCATGTACAGCAGGTCAGAGTCGAGAGGGAGCTCGAAACTCGTCGAAGCAATATACGACAGGTCGCGAAGAGGGTGGTGTGGGTTGGCCCATTCCATGCGTCCCTTCATCCAGGACCCATACTCGACGCAGTCCTGCAACATTACGGGGTCTATCTCTGTCTCCATGTACGAGTCCGTCTTGACACAAGGCGAGAATGCGTCAGTATAGGACTTGAGAGGGCGGTGGGTACTCACGAAGTCCCTGAACCAGGTGAGGTGCCTCAAGAAGACTGGCAAGCATATGAGCAACAGAAGCGTGCCACAGAGCGCGAGGCAGAAGCGGTGGCATCTGCGGGCGCAGCTTCTCTTCTTCTGCGGAGTCACGGGTTGAACCATGGCCTGAATGTCGACGTAGAGAGGTTCTCCGCGCTCGGGGTCATCCACATAGCGAGGGATGTCACTGTATGGCGGTAGCACAGCGGAAGACTCTGGCATAGAAGCAGATAGCAGTGGCTGACGCTTGTCATCCTGGGGCGGAACGGGTTCTATCATTTCGTGTATGATTCAGGAGAATATAGTAGATGCAGCCTAGTTATAGTTCCGCGTCAGTGATCATAAAGCCAAGACAACGGAGGCTGCGCAGTGGCTGCGCCAGCTGCGGCTGCGTACCTCCATACGGTGCCGAACTGTCCAGAGCGTCCAGGCGATGTCAAGTTTCGTCACATCGATGGAGAGCGCCATGGCATCCGCAGCTCTGATACAACAACAGCCGGCCCGCATCCGCGCCGCGATTCACGAAGCACCCTCGCCAACTTGACGCTGGGTGATATACCCAAAACATAAAGTGCCTGACGTTATTGAGTGTTGCGCCGCGAATTTAGTCTGCACAACAGCTAAGCGTAATTAGTCGACCCTCCGCGACTGCGACGTAACTGCACTATTGTTCACCTGCATTCTAACCTTTGCTGGGGATTCTGACATTGCTGAATCTCGACTCTGAGCCTTTTCCCACTGCAGTCAACGGAGCAGGATATTCATGACCACTGCACCACCTACAAGGTAATACGATGGTCATACAAGCCGAAACAGGCTGACGCAGGACGAATGTGTTTTTTCGTTGAAGTGATGCTACCTTGCACAAGACACTGTCGTCAAAAAGCTCCTCGTCAAAATTCTCGCGATCCTGCTTGATAGCAGCTCAGAATGAGGCTGAAGGTCCTTTCAACGGAAGCGTGAGATACTGGTACGCGCGCTTAGATCAATTGCTAATTTCAAGCTCTATCTTTCCTCCCCTCCTGGTACATGCAGTCCCTAGATTGCTGCTGCAAATTTCGCTCTCTACACTTTCTAGCCAGACCGGAGAAGTGCGCACCTGAGCCTCCTGACGAAGCTGTTCAATTTTACTTTTCTAAGTCCATGTATCCGGGTCGGGATCGCGGATGAGCTACCGAGAAAAGATGCTACTTCTCGCTGTCTCCTCCCCTATATCTTGCAGCTCTGGAGTCTTTGTACAATCTTGACTTCTCTCGGCAGTAACTCAGCATCGTATGGCCGCAACGAATCCGCCCCAGCGTGTCTGGTCCTGCCAAGTAGACCGACAGAGGACTTTGCCCTCAAGCTCTATCAAAAGCATAGTCATTCCCGTTGACAGAGCCTTCGACGCTATTCTCAGGGATCCTGTGCCACTCATTTCTCCTGTCATACACAGACTTCCTGTGTCCTAGGATTGCGGCGGTCCAAGTCAGGGCCCGCCTTCATTACCTGTGCCTGTCATGTGGACATTGAACATTGTCTGCTTCTCCCGATAGAGTTCTGAGCGTCTCGTGGGGGATCACCTCTTATATATATCACATATCCTCTGCACTCAGCTCCCCTACGCTTGTGCTGAAAAGTATGCCTTCACATACGCGAACACGGGCAGGCGATCTTTCAGGCCGGGCGGGTCCCTTACGTTCAGGCCCCCCAGGTGGATATCCGCATCTACCCCTGCCTACCACTGGCTATGTACCTGCTCAATTTTTGCCCATGTACCCTCACTCCGGCGTTTTAAGCCACTATCCGCTCCCGGCGCAATTCGGCCTATTCTCCCAGGTTCCTAGCCGAGCAGAGGCGTCTGCTACTGCCGGAGGGCCACCTTTGATTTTTGTTCCTCCATACCTGCCACCAGCAACTAATCTTTGGCCGGCCCCTGTATGGTTCACGCAACCTGTGAGGAACGCACAGCTTCCGCGCAATCCACCTAGCCCTCATCCAGCGACCGAACCTACAAGACATGCGGAACTCCTGGAACTCGGGGAGCCGACGGTCCGTCCTGGAGATTTAAAGCACCGCGATAAGGTCGATAAATTCGCTGAGGGCCCTAGCTGTAAGCCATCCATGGTCAGTAGACCGTGACATATGTGACTAATCTCCCTCTATCAGATGGGCCCGTCCTCGAAACTATCTATCTCAGAAAGCTCAAGGTGAAACTTAAGACCAACCCTCTTCTCGGTCTGCCCAAGAAAGGGGGCGACCATTTAGCATGTAACATGCTGTTTTCGGTCGCACAATGCCAGCGGACCACCGAGAACCGCGGTCTGTCCTGGAGCGCCGGCCGCCAGGCACCTGCTACCTGGCCTCGCGTGATGCAGCTGAGAATCGTCTCGCTCGCATTCCCGTGGGTTATCGAGGTCATGGCATCGAACGCTTCCCTCGGGGTGACCTGCAGTGACGTGATCGAGGGCATATATGCATTTCTGCAGCGGCGTGTCACACAGGCACAGCTCGACAGTGTACCAGCGGAGCTCCAGGGGGTCATGGGCAAGGCATACCGGTACAATCGCTCGGCAAAGCCAGACGTGCCCGGGGGACAACTACCGGGCACGATGCTGCGCTGCGACTGGCTCGGGATGGATACGATATTCGGCGGGATAGTCGAAAACGAAGCGCTCGTCAAAAAGCGCTACGGCGGCGCGATGCCGTGCACATTCGAACTGCGGTGCGTAGAGCGCCAGCCATTATCTGAACGTGGCGCGGAAGCCCCCAGAGAACGGGAGGTCAGGATGCGCGGGAGGGCTCGGGCAGAGCGCAGAGCTGCACAGTATGCTCAGCTGCGGGATAATGCTCCTTCGGGGCTCTGGTGTAAGGCTGACGCCTTACGACGCGGTCTCGTGCCGCACGGTCTTTAGATCCCGCGACGGTCTCTGCTCCCGTAGATATATATCACATCCTTTCAGTCCCGAGGCGATCGACACTTGCGATTGGTCCCCACCTTAGATTAGAGGTTAGACTCCGCTCCGAGGACAGTACTTTAGGTTCGACATCCCCTTCGTCGCTCTAGCTTACGCTGCAGCAACGAAGGTACGTGCTTACTTCCGTCCCCATGCAGATTACCTAGCTTACGCCGCAGCAACAAAGCTCGTGCCCGTTTTGTTGTGCAGAGTGTTACACGTCTACACGACGCGTTTCCAGCTGAGATGCAACAGTGGCGAGGTCCAGCAAGTACTGGGTACTAGCTTATGGATCATGCCGAAGCAGCATACTTCCATGCAGTATGGATCCTCGCCAGGAGTGATTACTTGTGGTGATTCTGTACCCGAGACAAATAAACTTTCAGCCCGAAATATCGGATGATTCTACTTTACATTAGGTAGAGAAGGAGTTCAACTAATAGGTATCTGTCAATGCGGCATAATCCGGCGGATACATTCAAAGTATTAAGTATCAAGTACATGCAGGTCCATACAATTGGGTTTAGTATTGCTGAATACACTCTGTATTTTTAGTGTATTTTAAAAATTATCCCAGCCTAATTGAAAACGGACTGGATACATGCATCCACTGATAATGCATTCATCCTCGTCTCAATCATTACTTGATATTAGGCGCTCATATGATCTTATCTCTTACCTTGATCTCACCTGCAGAACCCGCTATTGCGGAGAATTCTCTTCGACGTCATGACAAACTGTATGAACTCTTGATTTACTTGATGATAGTCCGTCACCAATAAGCATGCTGCGCCACATTCAATGAACCGCCTCAAACCCGCTTTGCGGCCCTACAGAGAACCTTAACTCTATTATGGCTAAGAGGCAAGCCAGGATAGTCTTTTTGGCGTCGTTCTGTTCTCAGGGATCCTGTGCAGCTCATTGCTTCTCTCATAGCCTGACGACTTCCATCCCCAGATAGCGGTGGTTAATTTCAACACCCGTACCAGTGCCTGCCATATAGACGTTTCTGCTTCCATTAGTATTCTTAGCATGCTCAGATGGACAGCCTCTCAAATCGTGGCCAACCAATAAGCTAGATAAACTGTATCTCCTACCTGTCGACATCCCAGGCTTCTGCTACAGCGCGCCATTCATGCCGCCCATGCAGACACGACATACACGTGCAGCGTCGGACACAGGGGCAGGCCGGCCCCAAGGCTGGGGCACCTCCCCTGGTGCGGGCTCTGCGGGAGCATATCTGCATCCACCTAGGCCTGCTGGCTATGTACCTATTTTCTTGCCTGTATTTCCACAGCCTGCCGTCCCTGGTCCCCATCCGCTTCCCGCAGGGTTCGGCTCATCCTCCCAGGTTCCTCTTGGAACGTGGACTCCCGCTGCGGCCGGAGCGCAACCAATCATTGTTGTTACTCCATACTACCCACCGACGACTGGCCTCTGGCCGGTAGGAGGGCTCACGCCATCTGGGGCGAGCACGCGGCTTCCACCAGACCCTAGGTTGCCCATTCGTCGTTCGGTGTCGGAACCACGGGAACCGACATTCCGTCATGAAGATTTAAGATACTACGACAAGGTCGGCAAGTTCGCTGAAGGTCCTCATTGTGAGTCATCCAAGGCTAACAGGAGGGGAAAGTTATCACTAATTCTCATCCATCAGATGGGCCTGTTCTCGAGAAGGTTTATCTGAAAAAGCTCAAGGTGAAACCCGAAGTCAATCCTCTTCTTGGTCCACCCGAAGAGGGAGGAGACCATCTCGCATGGAACATGCTGTTTTCGGTCGCACAGTGCCAGCGGACCACCGAGGACCCTGGTCTCTCCTGGCGTGCAGGCCGCCAGGCACCTGCGACGTGGCCTCGGATCACGCACCTCCGACTCATCTCGCGCGCATTCCCATGGGTTATCGAGGTCACAGCATCGACCGCTTCACTCGGGGTGACCTGCAGTGACGTGGTCGAGGGCATATATGCATCTCTGCAGCAACGTGTCACACAGGCACAACTCGACAGTGCACCGGCGGAGCTGAAGGGAGTCATGGGCGAGGCATTCCGGTATAATCGTTCCCCAGAGCCAGATGTGCCCGGAGGGCAGCTGCTTTACACGATGCTTCGCTGCGACTGGCTTGGATTCGATACAATGTTCGGCGGAATTGTCGAGGGTGAAGTGCTAGCCAGGGAGCGCTATCGCGGCTTTACGTCGTGCACATTCGAGTTGCGGTGCGTGGCGCGCCAACCACTATCCGAAAGTGACCTAGAAGAACGAGAGACGAGGAGGCGTAGGAGGCATCGGGCAGCGTCTGTAGCTTCTACAAAAGCTTCACAAGATCCTACCCGAGTATCCTCGCGGGAACCAAGTGCTTCGAGCCGCCCACCGCCATCGACTAACCTCTCTACCGACGGGGAAGCCTCGTCGCGCTCCTCCCACCCGCGTTCGACGTCGCGGGGCGAGACGAAGGGTAGGACGGGCGCGGGGGCAGGCACGCTCGCGCAGATTGAGAGAGAGCTCGATGTGGTGCGATCGACACTCTCCCCAGACCTGGATCGATTTATCGCAGCATCGATCTCTGCAACAAACAATCCTTCTAGGACACAAAGCTCGGGGGCGACGTTGCAGAGGAGCGAGACACTCGTTCGCGAATATGCGCGCCTCTCAGAGCAACTTCTCCGGGCTGTGATAGGCCTCGACGCGATCGACCTTGCTGCCTTGGTTGGGCAGGACCGGGATGAAGCACGTGCGGCCCGGAAGAACGCCGTGCGCGAGATGCAAGAGATGCTGGAACGACTCGATACTGCATGGGGGAAACGAAGCTAAGTGACCCTCAGGAGACAGCGGATCTTAGAGTCGCTCGTTCCCTTCTTGTTCTGTTTTGTATCAGGTCGAATAGGAATTCGAATATCAGGCAACTATGACTAAAGTATACTCCGATCACCCGGCCCAAAGCACACATAGGGCCCTATAGGTTTAATGATAGCAAATTCGCCGACGAGATGGTTACCGTGCCCACTCTACGCTCTCCTTTGGGCACCCACTCCGCATAACCATCCATGATCCCCTTATTAGAATTCGTGACAACGACGCTGCGCTCGCGGCCCCTTCCCGCCGGGTCCGGCAAAGTCAGATCTGCATTGACCTCCGGCATAGAACGGTCCGATGTGGACAGATGGAAGATGCCCTCCCACGTCGGTTGCAAAAACACCCATGCTGGTCCATTGACTGTGCTCGCTGAGAGGTCTAGGATATGATCGATAGGCGCGCTATTCGTCGAGACAATAAGAGGTACATTGGTGGTGTGAACGTTTATCCTGAATGTGCCGTTTGTACCGTTGGGGGAGGTAGAGACAAGATCTGTGGTCAAGTTCATAAGAATGTAACGCATAGACGGATCAGATATTGGTATCTGCGATGGACTGGGTGTTATTACCCATTGAATGTTTTCATCCAGACTTCCGTAGCATCGCCATCGGCTGCATTCAGCATTTTCACATCAACATCCATGGCTCCATTACCGGCGTGTAGCATGAGGCGACTCGAGATGACAAAAGATCCTCTGATTTGTTGCTGCCATGTTCGGAGTAATGCTCGCTTCGCAGCCAGCGACTGAGAGATATGTAAGATCATTCGAATGAGCACATTTATCATTGTATGGACCGACCTGAGCGACAATGGGCGCATTCGTCGTGTCCAGTACGATCGTATCGAAAATACCGAGTTCTGCAGGTGTCCAATCTCGTGGGAGAAAGATAGCATATCCGTCCGGAACTCTTTCACGAAGGTCGGGATGTTATCTGGGCTTGTCGGTAAGCGGACTTCAATATCAAAAGTGGTCCAATATTGTCTCTCTTCATGCAGACGTTCGGGTGTCTGGATATCCAGTTGTGTTCGGAGCTCAAATATACTCGACGTGTGAATAGGAACGCATACGTAGATTCCGACCCCGTATTGCCCCTCTGGTCTCAGCAGACAGACGATCGCATTGTCAAATTCGTGATTATATTTGTACGCCATCGCGATATCGATAACCATATACTCCGAGCCTGGCAGTCCGGAATCTGTGATACGGACGGTGCCTTTCGAAATTAAGCCATGAGACAGGATAGATAACTTCTCGGAAGAAAGTGGGAGCTTGAAGAACGTTGAGACGATGTGCATAGAGTCGTCCGAACCGTCACCGTGCCTCTTCCACTTGGCATATTCTACGCAGGGAGGTGACCTTCTCAAGAATGCCTCAGAGTTCTTCTGATTATCATAGTCCATCAGAAACCCAAGCTGACGGCGCATGAATAAGCGCGTTGAAGTTAAATTAGAGGCAGAATATATACCATGTGTCCGAGTTGCGTAGTATACCCGATGGGCAGGATACTGAAGAATATAAATAGAGCTGCTAGAAGCGACAATAAGAACTTGAAGGGTCTCTGTCGGCGAATCATCGACGGCCGTGTGTCGCAATCCTCCTGGCAAGGAACGAGGATATTATCTCCCGGGGACAACGAAGCAATGGGTAATCCGAGCTTGTGGTCACTTTTGAGTAGATGTAGCTTTTCGGACTTCTCGAGCATTTTGGGATTAACTTGGGTAAATGGGGGCCTAGTATTCGTATGAGAGCTGTGTATATATGAGCGTCCAACTCACCAAATGAACCCGCCGGTGGCGATTGACGGAAGATTGAAAATTACAAAGCTATAGTCGATCGTCTAGATACGTGCAGGTGCTGAGAGACAACAGCTCTACAAGTGCAATGCTGCCAGGATATGACTTCCGCAATATCGACGATCAGCCTGCATTACAAGATGCCATCTGCCGCTTGAATGTATAGATGGCAGGTGACTGCACTCGTGTCTGCTGCTATTGGCCATGCGACTCTCGAGGCTTCAGCACGTTCGTAACGGCATTTGACCGTAACATCTGGGGACACGCGTCTTGATTGACAGAGACCAACATCATTGTGATGAGCACTAGGCTCAGAGATAGGTACATGACAGAAGGGCGACTAGCGCTGTTAGAGAAGACAGCAATACGGAATAAATCATCGATCTATCAGAGCGACAGGACACAGCAGGAAACGGAGGAGCCGATGGATGTTCAACATACTGGTGGATATGGAATGGTATACGGCCTCCCAGAGGCGGCATGTCGTGAAGGATGGTTTAGGGTGTCTAGTGGCCATGGCGGCGGCGGTGGGCGCCCATGAACGAGCGGGGGCGCTCAGAGCGACGTGCATTCGTGTTGAAGGAGACAATCATCGCGGGGGAACTCAGGTACGCGTCAATGACGCTGCGGGTGACGGCCGTCTGGGTGTAGTCCCACTCAGAGAGCTGCTCGATGAGGATCTGGTCGGTCTGCTCGTCGAAGATGACCGCGTACGTGACGATCGAGTCGAGCGGGCGGGCGAAGTAGTTGTTGTTCCCAGAGCCCGTCGCGCCCTTAAACGAGTACACCTCGGAGACGCCCTGGTTCGGGTTCGCGCCTGCGGCGTTCAGGTTCTCGAGGATGTCAATCTCGCCGCACCCGCCTGGGCTGCCCATCCCGCGGCAGTTGCACCCGTACTGCGCCGAGCGCACGACCTGCGCGTTCAGGCCCCAGATCGCCGGCGTCTTGCTTGGCGTTGACGACGGCGGCATATCGAACGTCATTACGAACATCTTTGAGTCGCCCCAGCCGTGGTTCGCGGTGCCGCGCGAGAAGCCGTCGCATGCGCTCTCCTGGCACGTCTCGGCGGTCATGATGTTCTGTAACAACAGTCAATGTAAGGATGAAACGAGTCTCTCAAGTGAGGCAGACGCACCATTTGGCTGTTCTCGTCGAGGAAGCCGTTGTAGATCTGGGCATTTGGAGAAGCAGCAGCACCGTTCCAAGTACCATTGGCGTAAGATTGACTAGCTCCGCCACAGACTGCGTCGATGTCAGCGGAAGTCGGGTTGCGTCTGCAGGGAAAACGTACTGCTCCATTCCCCACTGGCACCACCGCCATCGTTGTTCATGAAGACCAGGTTGGTGGGGGCTTGTCCAGCGTTGAACAGGCTGGTCTGCTTCCAGGTGGCTGCGGTACTGTTCGCTGGCTGGTAAACGGCAATGTTGTGGATGTTCATCGGACCCTGGAAGACCATGGTCATCTCCTCATTGAAGGGAGCGAGGTTGCCTAAACATATCACAGAACTTTGTCAGCCTACTGCTCGTCACATCTTTCAAAGATAGTCCCGGCCCCGCAATATGGAACACAAACTGCCCGCGCGTTGTTCGCGATTACAATAGATGCAAAGACAAGCTGTGTCCCTCACGCTGACCTCAAGGAAAGGGTAGAGCTCGTGTTAGCTGTTGAGGAGTATGTTCTACTCGTACCAGCAGCATCTCTCAACGTGTCACATGCATTCGTTGACAAGTGCACAGGTGTGGACACCTGGCGACGAATGCGCAAGACACCAGACGCGGGGGCGCCTTTGACTTGCGTCGAGTTCGTCGAATTCTCCGCACAGGCACGGTGCCTATGTCAATGTAGGAAGTTATTTTCGACGAGCGGCACTGAAACCATATGTGGCAAATGTGTGTTCTCGCCAGTTAACTATCAGTTGCCATCGAGTCGAGTCTGTACCATCAAAGTACCACAAATTACCACTTTCCAGTAGTATAGACCACGAGTGATCTCACGAACGTTTTCTAGGGGAGTAAAAATCGTGGAGACTTACCGCTAATCTGCTTCTCGGTCTGGATGCATGAGGGATTGACGGTGCACGAAGGCCATTCGCCGGGGAGCATGTTCGTGACCTGCATGTATGACCCAGTGCCGCCGACATTGGTGTACTTGAGCGCGCTGAGGGAGCCACTGGTGGAGGCGGAAACGAGGTTGTTGGGAGTAAGGGCGTGAGCGCCCACGAAGAGCGTGGAGGCTGCGACAAGGGACAACGAGATCATAATGAATGAATGCGTATGTGCCAAATGAATGTGTGGGGGACACTGAACGAAAGTGGTGTCGTCCGTGACGAGCCTAGCGACGCTGAACGCTGCAAATAGTCGGAGAAGGGGTCAAGGAGAACGTCCGCCGGCTCCGTTATATACTCGGAGATAGACGATCACTGTTCGGCAATTTTCGAGCATCCGTCTCCAGGCACGGCAGCGTGAGAGTCTCAACCTCCGAAATACACACATTCTCCAATGCAACGTCGCCCGTCATGTAAGAAACGGAACGGAGGTTGCATGGTGAGTAAACATGAGGAGGCATTCGCTACGCTTCGCCTGCGGAGGCGGTCGTTGCAGATCTCACTTGACAGTGTATTCATTTCGTAGCGATCGGGTGTTAGCTTATTAGGAACGTACCCCGATCATGACTACGGCTATTACACGTTGACAGCAAAAGGTCCGCTACTCCTCGAGTCTGCACTTTGATGCCTCGAAGTGATGTGCATTTGTAGAGGCCCTCCTCATTGGGCTGTCTGCAGCGAGGGAGACAGCTGAAAGTATCTGAGCAGTCCGCCGCGTGCACGACGAAAAGGCGACATAAAAGCTCTCCCACAATGTGGCGAGGTCAGCTGGACTACCCACGCACCCCGAAATTGAGGCCGCACATCTACTGCGTGTTCGGGGTTGAATGGGTGTCTCGTACACTAGTGCACTCTATTACCGCGCAATGGCACTTTCTCATGATTCAGGGCAATGAATGAAGGCACAATGTGCTGCGTGGAACTGGACAACGACTCTGTTCAAGGCAGATTTCCGTGGTTCCCGTGATGTAAAGTCACCACACTTAACCTTGTCCAGAGATGACATATAAATTATCTAATACAGGCCATACATGTCCACAGAAGCAGATAAGTCCGTATATAGGAGATAACAGGGTTAGGGTTAGGACAACTTAGCGGCCAAAAGAAAAGGCCTGCCCAGCCCGAGGGCCGAAGCAGGACAGGAAAATATTGAGACGGTGCATAACCCGAAGGCTATACAAACCGTAGATTCCCTCTGAGGACAGGGTCGCCGTGCTATGGAAGGCCCCCACGGCCCACGAACCCTGGTACGTGAAGGGGCTCATGCCATCAAGGTAAGTATGAGTTGTTCACATGGCCGGTCCCCGCCTTATGTACCGCGGGGGACCTGCGCACGGACCAGGTCTGCCAACCCACTTCGCACCACTTGCTGTCTCGATGTCGATTAGTTCCTGCAAATATTGTGACTGAGAGTCAAGCAGCGCGAGGAATACGGGCGCAGAGAATGCATAAATTTCAAATAATGCAAACGTTCAGAACTAGACTCCATAAGCTACACGAGGTAACAGGGTGGGCGTATGCCGCAACATGCAAAGTGATATCGGAAGTATTCGCCAGTTTCCGCCAAATTACACATACGAACTGAGCCTGGTAGTCGACTCGCACAGGTGTACAGTAGGGTAGGCAAAGGCTACACTCGCCAGATCTATGCATCATGACCTTGGGCATTGCGGCGTTCATGCCATACGTATACGGCAACATATGGGAGAGCACCCTCTCGAACCACGCCTGTCATCGCATGGGTCCTTTGCGGGCCCAAGCCACGGCGTTGCTATGAATTCGTGGAACGTGTTCATCATACTCCGAATATGTGGCCATACCCGGGACGACGTCCGCAAGGAGACGGCCACGCAGCGTACGCATGGGGTCGAGTGAGGCCTCCATCTCTTCCGCCAACACGAATATTGGGGGAAAGTTCTTGAACAGCAAGCGGCATCGATGGGCAATGATACAAGATTGGGCACACTTGTTGTATTTTGCAGTAGGAACTGGTATAGACAGAGTTTACGCCACATGGAGGGGTTCGTGAGTATGTTGTGCTTGAGTCCGAATAGAATCATCGTGAGGTGGCAGCAAGAGGATTGTGGCCGTAATCAGCTGTTACCCAAGGTTCAGCGCGGGTTGTTCGCCAAAGGACTCCTCCAGAACGATCACGTCTCTTATGCCATGTTGGTACGACTGGCGAGAAAACCCAGAGAGGAATACAGGTGAAAAGCACAAAGGCTATGTAGCAAGAGATGTACAGGCCTTTCCGGGGCAGTTCCGTCCAGTGGAAGGACGGAGGTATCCTATACTAGAAATCAAGTTGGGCTCTAGCTCAAAACTAGATTCGATGATGCTGTCAAAGACGCCAGCTTCCGGTGAAAAGGCACAAGGATTTACAGATAATCGACTTCGCGGGTTTGGAAGATGGCCTCTGTGGCAGGACCAGCACGGGTCGTCCGGACAGATGCCCCCAGCCACCACAGGATGGTCTGTAACACCTGAGAGACGTCCGACATGAAGATAATCCGGAATAGAGCAGCCAGTCGAACAAAACAGGCCCCACAGAGCCGAACGGGCTGAGAGCAAAATGAGAGCGTAGCGAACCGTCGGTCGTCAAAGTCGAGAACAACATCGGAAGCGCTGAGCTGAGCGTCTGCGACCTAGACTCAACATCGTGCCGCCGTACCTCCCACAGCCGGGCCTATATCATGGTGAGTTCCAGTCTACGCAGTGAATATTTTGCACTGAACTCTGGGCTACAGTTACCTCTATCTTTGCTGAATGCCGCCCAGAACAAGCCCATGGTAAGTCATTCAGCCTTGGGAGCTGTCCCTGCAACACTGAGCGGCGCGCGGCGCGGGCAGTTGGTAGAGCTGAAGAACGGCGAGACGTTCAACGGGCATCTGGTCAACTGCGACAACTTCATGAACATCACGCTGCGCGAGGTGTATCAGACAAACGCGGAGGGCGACCGATTCTGGAAGCTGAAAGAGTGCTACATCCGCGGGAGCACGGTCGGTGGCACGGTCTTTGACACAGGTGATATAGTTGACGATCCAGGTTATGAACCATACAGATAAAGTACTTGCGAGTACCTGACACACTGCTCGATGCTGTGAAGGACGAGCAAAGTCGGGCGAGAGAGGCGGGAAGGAGTGCACGAGGTGCGCATGTCAGCGGTGCAGGTGCCAGAGGTACGTTCGCGTCTCCTGTGTCTTGGTACACAGCTGACGTTCATGCTAGGTCGGGGCGCACCAACAAGAGGAGGTATGTCCAAGTTCTTTCGTGCTTCTTTCCCCTCTCACCTGGTCTCGTGTAGGTCGTGGCGCAGTACGCGGAGGGCCCGTACGCGGCGGTAGGGGGCGAGGCAGAGGAGCATGACCCGTTAGTACCAGGGGGTGAGCTTGTACTATTATTTTCACTGCTTCCACAGCACTTCGTCGCGCATACTGCGGCTCACGGACTATGATGTTGCACGTACTACAACCGAACATCTTGCAGAGCGAGTATCATACACCGCGAAGTCTTCGCCTGACGAGATACATCCAAACACCAAGTTTATACGGAAAGCTTCACAGCCAAGAGTCGTGCACCACGTCTCTCAGCACCTCGAAACCCAGCTGCTCGCTGCCATCCTCGAGTTCTCGTCTTACCCATACGCCCTATGAGTCAGACAAGTCAACTTACTGAGTGGTTTATGAAAGGATCACAAGGCCTGACCGTATACAACACTTTCCCGACACTGATCACCCGTAATTGTGAATCCTTCCGCAGCATCATCTTGCGTGCGTCCTCCGTGCCGAACGGGATGACGCACCGGTCGAGTCCATTGTGGAATGCTACCCAGCTTGTTTGCAACCTCAAAATGCGCAGATATTGCGCACTCGCGATCGCTTCTTCGATGACCTTCTGTTGTACGCCGTTGCATTGGTATTCAAACGATTAACATGACGATCACGTACCGGACTCTGACACAGCGCGAGGGAACATGAGAGCGTTTCGATATTCGGGAATTTCATGAGAAGACAGGTCACATCGTCTAGGGTCATTTGGACCGAGTCGATATACACGTGCCGCAGTGTATCAGTTTGCGTCTTCGCGAGCTCTATCAGGACCTGGCGCGGACAGGTTGCTTCGCCTTGCGTCGAGAATGCGTTCAGCGTGAAACACTCCAACGAGGGTCGTGGGAGCAAGCGCAAGAGCCACGTCCATAACTGAACTGGTCCTTGGACGTCCACGGAGCTCGTGCGTACTGTGAGCTCCCTGATAGATGCGACAGGTTTGTCGGTGTACCGCATTACGCCCGATTCCAGGTACTCGGTGTCCAGTGTCACGAGGTTAGGGAGGATGGTGAGGATCTCCAGTATAGCGTTGCTTGGTGCGCCTTTTAGCCGGAGTGATTCCAGACGGGGCAGATACGAGAGCACCGAGACGATAATTGACGGAGGGACACCGGCACACCGCTTAGATAAAACAGAAGTCAGGTGCGGACCATATCACAGGAGCGGGTAGACTGACGCCAAGCTCTAGGTGCGTGAGGGTGTCTCCCAGCCTCTCTGACCAACCCTGCATGATGCGCGGCTGCCCTTCCATACACCAAAGCGACACCGCGGAGAGACCTGTGAACTCCTTCAGCTTGGCCCATACCTGGTCGCTCACGCCGCCGTACGCGCGGATCGTGAGCTGCTTGACGCGGAGTATCTGGATGACTTTCAGGAACTCTAGGAGTATGTGGTCTTGACATGACCCGTCTGAGCTGTCGTCGCTCCACTTGAAGGTCTCAAGGTTGATGCAGAGACGTAGAGCCCTTTGACAGTCCAGTATTGCTTCTGGCTCGATTATGCCAACGGCCCCTGCACGTCGTATAAGTATGTTAGCGGCAGTGCACGCATGAGCGAGGAATGCTATTTGAAATGGACCAAACATATCTTGAACAGATCGCCCAACCTAACAGCGAGACTATGAAAGTAGAGATCTCGCAGGAATGACGAGGAGCATCGTGCGATAATGAAGTACGAATATACCCTACTCACCAGTCTCTGTCACTTTCCGCACATACTTTGCATAGTGCGGCTTTTGGAGCAGGGTTCTCGCCGGGTGAAGGACCGCTGCAGGCTGTCCTCGTTCGTTCAGCAGTCATATTCATCCGATATTCCTGAGCACCTACCGCATACTTCCGCGTGCGGACAATACGCGAGTCTAGCGTCCTGTACAGTATCGGGGTCGCCGCGCGGTTGAATGACTTGCAGAGCCGCGCGCAGTTGTGCAAATCCCGCCGATCGGAGAGGTGCTCGAGGATGAGGGGAAGGATATCGAGTGGGATGTCTTCAGGCCGCATCTCGTTCCTCACTATGACAGTTGTAGTCCAAGTGTGGTATGCCTGTCCAGCTGAGGGCTTGGACCCTGGAATTCTGCCAAGAACTAACTCAGCGGCGGGCCATGCAACGCGAGCTACTGGCTACGGTGTGCGAGTCGTGCGGCGAGTGACGAATGCTAATTTCCAGCTTCCAGGCTCAGCCCATCGTGAGCATCGGCTGAGTAAACAAGGCACGTCGTGACGTCTCAAGATCTCAGGGCCGGTGTCAGAGATCATTAAGCGAGACAAGCCTCGTGGCGAACAATGATACGAGTCCCGCCGCGTCGTGTCTACAATATGCAGGGTACAGCAGTGCAAAGCAGGATACATCCAGACCCAATAAAACCCTATGGTATCTCGCAAAACAATATCTTACAGCAACGGAACGCACCCAAGTCTATCGACCGTCGATCAACCCCGCGCCAGTGATCTCATCTTTGCTGGGATCGTGTTCAAGATCCATGCGGTCATCTTGTGCGGTGGTAGCCGAGGATGAGACAGGCTCTTCGCCACAGCCGCAGTCGTACGTCTCGTCCAAGTGCGTGCAATCGAATTCTGGCTTGCCTAGCCGAGCGTTAACTTCGTTGTGAACGGCGCATAGCCTACGAGGAGAAGGTCAGACCACACAAACTTCCCTAAGCGCATTTCTGAGAGCTTACCACATAGCCGCTGTCTTTCGCGAGGATGTCTGAAGGATACGTGATGAGAATATGAATTGAGTCTCGCAAATACGGATGCTCACCTGTGGGGGGTATTTCTTCAAGAGTAGCTGGAACTCAGCAGCACATTCTCCACATGGGTACAGGCGAGACATGAGGTGAAAGTAGTTGTACAGCGCGTCTCGTTCATCCTGTGTAGGGTTCTGGAGGCAGAATGAGCTTCTCTGACTAATGCATGCACTACACAGCGCGACATACTTCGGGGTACCGTAGTGTCATGGTATGTCTGCGTTCCGCATTCTAAGTCATGTCATTACGAGCATACTGGACACTGCTTACAATAGCTTCCAGGTTGCCTGACCCAGTTCAGCTCTGCAGGAGTGGCGCAGTTGAGCCTGAGCAGCTTTGAGATAGGTTCTGGCAAACTCACTTCGCAGTTGCATTCCCCAGCTTTCCCATAATTACACCGCCATGAACGCCGGCGTCTGGCCTTTCTGGGTGCGCACGCAGGTCCTTCTCGACCCCTCCTTCACCGAAGAGGTCACCTGTCCACTGGTCCATGTAGACTCGTGACGGTGCATGCAGCAGTGCGAGCGAGCCGAGGAGAAACTGCCGGTTGACCGAGAAGTTACTTCAATTGCGACGCCTTCAGATATCATAGTAGACATACGAGAGCAACGATAATAAAGAACCAAGCTCTAGTAAACCTTGTGCACATCCTGAGGCCGCGACGGAAGAGATAAAACAGGCGTAACGTTAGCAAGCTAAGAAGGCCTCGCGAGCTCATGCATAGAGGAAGACAGCATAAGCGCCCATGCATCCCATGATGCTTACCTAAGTAAATTCTTATCTTATCTCAGTGCGAGAACTTCGGAGATAAGGTTTCTTTCTCCTTTCTGAGAGACAGGGAATTACTCTCCACGCCCACTCCCTCCAGATATCCAGACATCATGTTCTACGTTATCGGTCTCGGGCTGTGCGATGAGAAGGACATTACGGTGCGAGGATTGGAGGTATATGGTGTGCCGATTCGGACTAGATCAGCGTTAACGTTGTTGCAGGTCGTCAAAGGCTCTTCCCGAGTGTACCTCGAAGCATACACAAGCATCCTGATGGTGCAAAAAGAGAAACTGGTCAGTCTCAGCGATGTCAATAATTTTCAGTGACTCTCATATTCGCACGTGCAAGGAAGCATTCTACGGAAAGGAGCTGATACTCGCTGATCGAGACATGGTCGAGACGGAGAGCGACGAAATCCTCCGGAACGCAGACAAGGAAGACATCTCCTTGCTAGTTGTCGGGGACCCTTTCGGGTACGAATTTTTCTGAGGTCTCTTGTTCGCAATCGTTTTATGTATCGAGACCAGAGCAACAACCCACACCGACATCATTCTCCGTGCCCGCTCGCTCGGAATCCCGACCAGGGTCATCCACAATGCCTCCATCATGAATGCAGTCGGCGCATGCGGCCTCCAGCTGTACAACTTCGGTCAAACTGTGTCTCTCGTGTTCTTTACGGAGACGTGGAAGCCGGACAGCTTCTACGACCGCGTGAAGGAAAACGTAGACCTGGGTCTGCACACGCTCGTCCTTCTTGATATCAAGGTCAAGGAACAGAGCGAGGAGAACCTTGCAAGGCATGACTGCTTCCTTGTTATACCGCGGTTCTCGTTCCTGATTTCTCACGTGTGCAGAGGAAGGAAGATATTCGAGCCACCACGGTACATGTCGATCTCGCAAGCCGTCTCTCAGCTAGTGGAAGTAGAGGAATCTCGACTGTCCGGTACCCTCCAGCCCGACAAGACCCTTGCCATCGCACTCTCTCGTGTCGGTGGGGCGGAAGATCAGCAGCGTATCGTGTGTGGGACTCTCACAGAGCTCCTTACCCAGCCTCCTGAGGTCTTCGGGGAGCCATTGCACAGTCTTGTCATTGTTGGACGGCGGTTGCATCACCTCGAGGTTGAATATGCAGAAGCGTTCGCGGTTGACAGGGAGAATTGGCGAAGTGTAGCACAAAATGTGTACGGATGCGCTTTGGAATGAAAATTTGTGGCGAACTTGCTGCCTGATGGGTCTTCGCGTCCTACCGCTCATTCTGTGGAATATATATCTCCGTACAACTTCTTCTGAGCGTTGAGGCTTGCCAATCGTAGCGGAGTTGGTCCTAAGTGTACGATAGAACTAGAATCTGAGAGATAAGACTAAACCGGCGGCGACGATCGCGATTTTCCTGCGTTCATCGACCTCGACGACTATCTCGTGCTGTGAACTCCTGCCACGTCCATCACCTAGGACACCTGACAACAATCAAGCCCGGAAGAAGTTGCTGTGCCAGCTTTTCCCCGATACTCTCGCGAATACGAGTCACCGCGCATAGCCTAGGTCTCTGACTCGTCTAACCTGAATAAAGTACCATAAGGCGCCAACAACACACATCACATCCCATCGCAATGGCCTCTATCTACATAGATGAGACCGCCGGCTCGGACGAGATCGGCAAGGGTACCCAGGAGCAGCCCTACCAGACCCTCGCCTTCGCACTCTACTCGCACAGTGATGCACTCCTGCTCATTCGCAAGGATCCCAACTCTGACTACGAGGAGCCCACCCAGTCTGCGCTGAAGAAGGCGAAGAAGGGTGCAGATGGCCTCGAGAAGAAGCGCAAAAAGGCGGAGGAGCTCGCCGAGCGCGACGCGCAGCAGAAGAAGGAGGAGCGCGAGCGTCGAGAAAAGCTGCTAGAGGAAAGCAAGAAGATCGTCCTGGAGGAAGACCCGACTCTGCCTCCTGCCACGAAGGCAAGCCCTCTCCAGTATTCATGCGACAGCTTTTGAACGACTTTGCAGGCCAAACTCGCCAACCTTGCCGAGCTGCGTGGGCAGCGTGTCCGTGTCTCTGGCTGGGTGCACCGTCTGCGAGACCAAAAAGGGATCATCTTCATTGTCCTCCGAGATGGCACTGGCTACCTGCAATGTGTGCTCTCCGGGCGTGCAGTGCGTGCTCTAGTGACCCTGCATGACTCACAATCCACTGACGCTGGCCACAGGCGCAGACGTACTCGGCGTTGACGCTCACGATTGAATCGACGGTCGAGCTGACTGGGACGCTGCAGCCCGTCCCGGAGGGCAAGACCGCACCGGGCGGGCATGAGCTCGCGGTTGACTACTGGCGCGTGCTGGGCGCGGCGCCAGGTGGTGACGACGCGTTCACCAACCGTCTCAACGAGGTATGTCACAGAAACGTCTATAGTAGGCTGGCTCAAGAAAATGAACGTGCATCTACCAGAAATCTGATCCCTCGATCCTCGCCGATCTGCGCCACCTCGTCTTGCGCGGTGAGACGGCGTCTGCAGTGCTCAGGTTGCGCGCTGCGCTGCTCACTGCGTTCCGCGACTCACTCGTGTCGCACGACCTCACTGAGGTCACCCCGCCGTGTCTCGTGCAGACGCAGGTCGAGGGCGGCGCGACGCTGTTCAAGCTCGAGTACTACGGCCAGCCGGCGTTCCTGACGCAGAGCTCGCAGCTGTACCTCGAGACATGCCTGCCAGCGCTCGGAGACGTGTTCTGCGTCCAGGAGAGCTTCCGCGCGGAGAACAGCCACACGCGCCGCCACCTGAGCGAGTACACGCATCTCGAGGCTGAGCTCGCGTTCATCACGTTCCAGGACCTGATGGATCACATCGAAAGCATCGTGCGTGCCCTGCCTAATCTGCACCGCAGCTGCTCTGATACTAAATGCCTGGCAGATCTGCGAGACCGTCGACAAGTTGCTCGCAGACCCGCGCACCGCGGCGCTGATCCGGCAGCTTAACCCCGACTTTACGCCTCCCGCGCGGCCGTTCCTGCGGCTCTCATATGTCGACGCAATCAAGTGGCTCAACGAGCACGGCATCCAGCACGAGGCAGAGGACGCGGAGGGGAACGTCATCAAGAACGAGGACGGCACACCTAAGATGGTCGACCACGCCGTCGGCGACGACATCGCGGAGGCCGCCGAGCGCAAGATGACCGACATTCTCGGCCGTCCCGTCTTCCTCCACGGCTTCCCCGCCGAGCTCAAGGCATTCTACATGAAGAAGATTCCGGGCGCGACCGAGGGCCACGTGTTCACGGAGAGCTGCGATTTGCTCATGCCGGGCGTGGGCGAGATTGTTGGTGAGTGCTGCTGCAGGGAGTATGTAGACCGCTGCTGATAGAGTGTATGCAGGTGGCTCGATGAGGATATCGGACATGGAGGAGCTCCTTGCTGCATACAAACGGGAAGGTATTGACCCCGCGCCGTACTACTGGTTCACGGACCAGCGTAAGTACGGAACCTGTGAGCATGGTGGATATGGTCTCGGTGTCGAGGTACGATTTCAGCTCATAAGCGGAGCTCTTGGCTGATGTTATGTTCTGTGTATAGCGTTTCTTGGCATGGTTGGCCAACAGATATACCGTGCGCGAGTGCTCGCTGTACCCGAGGTGCGTGCTTTTCGTACATCGGCGACAAATACTGCAACTGAATGGCTACGTTCCAGATGGCCCGGCCGCGCAACGCCCTAAGCTTCCCTTACTTTTTAAATGACGACGATGCCCTTCCACTTGACCGAAATTGCAGTATTTATTGCTTTCGCTGTTATCGATGTGCTGAGCGAGTATTACCGACAAATCTACATAGAGGGCCTGATGAAGTTGTGGTGTGCTTAGATTACAGAAATACAATTTGTTCCATCACGAGTTCGAGGTGGGGTATTAGTAATGTATGGTATATTGCTTGGAATGATTCCGCTTTTTGGGATGATTACGGCCACCCTGTCTTTCGGTTTCACTCTTCACGCGCCGCCTTGCTCAAGCTGAAGAAGCAGACGCGCATGCTCACGCTGCACTTCCTCTGCGCTTAGTGTTCTTATGAGAGACGATTCTTGAATGGTCCCCGACCCAATTTCAGCAATGCAACTAAGTAGTTGGTTAGCAGGGCATGCTCAGCACGAAAGCGATCACTCACAAGCCCTTCTTGTAGACCGACGTGCGGTATCGCTTCCACAGTGGTGCAACGAACCCTCGGTCGAATTGTAAGAGTGATTCCAGAAATCCTTCATATATATTACCTTCGTCGATGGGAAAGGCCACCTCTACCATGTTTCCTGTCTGCCACATGAGCAGAGCATGTCGGATCTGAGTACCATTGAGCCGATGGCTGGTATAATACGCGGTTATGTGGCACGTACGGCAGTTATGACGAGACTAAGAGTCTCGTTACGAATGGGATTGAAGTACTCCGGGTAAGCGCCTCCGATACTATGCGTTGGGTCAAACCAGACGTGGTGTACGACCTGGGTGATGAGCGGGTGTTGGAAGCGGCCTTCTCCACGCTCTGGTACCTTCAGATGCAATACAGTCAACCTGTGGATAACATACCATTGTCCCTGAGAAAACTGACTACCTCGTAGACAAAGCGGCTATTCTCCAGCAGAAAGGCAGCTCGTGTACTATTTTGATGCTGCTGCATGGCGTTAGGGCCCGTGGCTAGACCATACTCCGCTGGAAGAAGTTGGCAGACTGCCAGATGAATGCGTGTCCGCAGATTGCGGTCCTCTCGCCTGAGCTATATCACAGAGTTGCAATTAATATCAATGCGAGTTTGTGAAGTACAACTCACTGTTTCTGTATCGCTGTCGGAAAGCTTATACCACGAGTCCTCCTTGCCACACTCGGCCAGTACAGAAGTATAATGCTGGGCGATCGCAGCATCCCTCTCTTCGTTTGTGGGAAAAGGGTTTTGCGTGGCGTAGTACACTTGGAGCTTCTCTTGCGACTTTCGTAGTACTGTCGTCACCATAGGGTCGATCAGCGGACCTTTCCTGCGTCGCGTACGTTTCGTTCCAGACGTAGCTCCCATTGGTCGGCGACCTCTTGCTGAGGTTTCACTAGATGGGCCGGCCACAGGCGCTGAGCTCTCTTGTGCTAGGGTCTGAATGTCGTTGGCGAAGTCTGATGGGCCAACTCCATCCCAAGTCTGAGGCCAATCACCCACGTCCTGGTCGTCCGTGCTTGCTTGATCGGTTATGACCCTCTTGCGTTTGGGCTTCCATCGTGGAGGGTCATGTATTTGCACCATTTCCGTGACATAATCACTGATCACGCCAATAAATTCAAACCGAGAAGTGGAGAGAAGCCCTGGAACTGCTCGTACCGCGTCAGCATGGTGCCCGTCCGTGCAAAGATGGCCTCGCGGATCCTGCGTGCACCCATCTTGCGCTCCGGATCCTGCGCCATGGCGTCCAGTACGAGCTGCAGCTTGACATCGTCGGGGGTGTCGCGCGTAGTCACCGCACTGGCGTACAAGCCTAGTTTTCTCTTGCGACGGTTGATCGTCGTGGCGCTGTGGTTTTCTCAGTCGGACCACCTCCGAGAGGTGCAGCCACCATACCTGATGTTGATACCGTGAACGGTCTTGAAGATTTCGCTGAGCTTCTCCTTATTGATAATACCTTTCCGGTGGTACTCATGAAGGAGCCGTACGACAGTCGCATCGTCGGCAGGTGCTGGACAACAGTGGTAATAGGTCTTAGCCCTTCTCAGCTACCCTGGGCCGGGTCACCAGGCAGACGACTCACGACAATCCTTATGCTGGTTCTTTCCAGTTGGATTGTGGTTGCGATAGTTAGGACTCGCTTCCCGTTCACTCATTATTCGGATGTGTTGTAGATGGAGAACGAGGTCGCTGACAAGCTATGGTTGCTATAGGCTCAGACTATGAGTGGAAGAGTCGCAAGATGGAAGCGGTCTTCAAACCTCTAATCAAGGCCGCCAAGCCTGAAGAGGCCTGAAGCCGAAGTTGTTTGCCGATCAGTAAGTAGCCCAGAGATTAGATTAGATGTTGCCGAGGAAGAAAAGATAAGACTCCGTAACGAATTCTTCCACCAATCAGTTGGCACTTTCGGCTTCTCTGAGTCTTTCTAACCACAGCGCGACCATTTTCAAGGGATATCAGGCATTTATGGACTAAAGCCACTCCGAAGCACATATCTCTGCGGGGGACAGTGCTCGAGGTTATATTTCGCCGCAATCGCTGGCCGGTTCGCTTTCAGTACCAAAGCTTGGGATCGTTCGAACCACGAGCAAGGCCGTTTTTATCTATTGTGCTCCACCTTATAGGACGAACGTCTTGCATTCGCAGTGTCATAGACTACTTCATTTCTAATACCGCAGCGGCTGATCGGATCCCAGCAATATCACCGCTAGTGTTCTCGCCCCTGCATTCTCTCCCGGGACTTTCTCAGGTGCACACAATCCATCTCCTGCCCTCGGTTGTCCCCAGATTTCTGCAGCTTCGTCTCCCTATTTTTTTCCCACAACTTCGTATTATTTTGATGACCCGCTCTCCAGTAGGGCTTCACCAACAGTCATCTAAGGCAACTGTACCCAGAAACAGCCAATGCCTTCGTTCAATATCGCACAGCTCTCGCCCGGCGACCGTACTCTCTTACCGTCCATGCTACCTTCCGGCAACAACACCGAATTCAAGGATTCGTCGTTCTTCAGACAACCGGGAAGACCATCTCTGCCTTCTCCAGCGTAAGTATTGCAGCGGTTTGGTCCTCGAGATCCTCAAGGCACGGTTACGTTTCAAGGCCATTTGGGTTGGCAAGCCAGGCTGGACCCCGGAGATTGCCAGTACGTCCCAATTTTCTGGAGAAGTACGAGAAGTATTTCAGTCCCTGGGATTACATCGCGCTATGCCACGGTATTTAACATTCCTTGCACGATTCCTCGTTGAGCACGCCGCGGGCATTATTGCATAGAGCGTATGTATACAACTGTGCTACAAGCAGCCTCAAGCGTGGGTCACACAATCACCGGCGCACCATGGTGCGGGCATTGATACATAGGATAGCAGACGTAGAGCTTCTATGCAAGTGACCCAGACATGTAATTTCCGTTTTTACTCGCTTACATTTTTTTTCTACACTTACTTTCCTTCGGCGTGTATTTCTTGCTCCCGTGGTTGATTTGATTTGAGTCAACACCCTTAAATAATTCTCCGATAACTGTATGTCAAGAAGGTTCCTCTAGGAGTAGTGGCCGGAAGGTCGAGACGAGCCTCCGACTCGTTAATCCCGAGGCAAGCACACGAGATAAGATTAGATTGGCGCCTGATCCCGTCGATCACAGCTAGTGTTGCCATTCGTTTCGCTATACATACACTCGAGACCTCTGTCCGTCGGCATCGATGCTCGCATCGCGGCGATGCATCAAGAACGTCAGACACTTCTGGACTAGGACTACACCAAAGAGCACATCCCTGCGAGGATCAGGTCTTGAGGCTGTGCAGCCTCTGTATGCACGCAAAACGCCCTGGTGGGCGAGATGGACGTGGTTCATCGTCATTGCAGACCTCATTACAACGTGCGTCGTTCACATTCACGCTTGGAAATTGTCTGACACATGTGGCGAAGTGCAAGCGCAGTTGAGCTGACATGGCACTACTGGACCGAGGAAGTCCCCGACACGACCTCGAGCTCAAGCGATGCGAAGTCGCCCGAAGGCGAGGCCGTGCAAACTAAGGGTCTGCGCTACGAATTGCGGCCTGTATGGCAGCGCGCTGTATTCGCCGGAGGGCAGCTGTTCTTGGGCATCGCCCTTGCCAGTCTGCTGCTTGGAACGCGCTCACGCATCGTGCGCAAAGTTATGATCCTGCCGCCAACAAGCCCCGCGCCGACCGCGTCTAGCGCACAGCAACTAAAAGCGTTCGCAACACCTTCAGCAGGTGCAGCGAAGCAGAAGTCACACGCCGCAGATGGCCGCCGGGTCTTTATCCAGAGTGTGTCGCACCTGCAGCCGCAGGGGATCGTTCGGCCATTCCGCGACTGCAAGCTGGTGCGCGGCAAGGGCGAAGACGAGATGGCGCTGGAGGTGACTGGTCTGAAAGGCCAGTTTGTGATGGGCCTCGAGGGCGCAGTGGTCAATGGCGAGGCGATGCCCTTGTGGAAGGCCAGGGAGGCGATGTGGAAGGGATGGTACGGGGAGAAGAAGGGAAGACAACTTGTCCTGGAAGAGAGGTTAGAAACATAGGCCCAGTTGACTAGTGCTGTGCCTCGCCAGACTGGCTAGTAGACAGTCCCACCGTGTCTCATCATCTACATTTAATGGGACACCCTGTTAGATTCGAGAAGGATCTTGTACAAGGTTCAGCCTGTGTGAACACGGTGATCTTTGTCATTTTCACCGCGACATGTGTCACACTGGTATTTATCGAACTATTGCGCAATACTTGAGCTTGACCACGACCGCACAAACCTGTACCGTATTCACTCTCTTGGACGCTCGCAAGAACTCGCCCTCACTGCCTCATCATGCCATTGATGTGGTCCATATGACCCGGCGTCTGCATCATGACAGAGCCTTGTGGTCCACTGGTCCACACGCTCGCTGTCGGTGCCGGCGCAGTCATCGCAGCAAGCGCAGCTCCTAGCGCTGAAGATCATGTCCGTCTCTCGAGTGCCGCCTTCGTCGAGCTGCTTGTCCCTTATCCCTATCCTGCTATACCAGCTGGCTGCCTTCCTACGCGCAGTGTCCGGTAACAGACCCTCGAGGACGAGTCGCGCTCCATGATCTTGCCAGACGACCCGCCGAAGCCCGCGCCGGGGCAGACGCAGCCTCGGCCTCAGGTAGATGTGGGCACCAGTGCGCCTCCTCCAGCGTACCCAGGCTATCCATCCTATCAACGCGATCACCAACCCGAGTTATACCCAGGCCCTGGCTCTGGCACCCCGATTGAACCCCTTACGCAGATCAGATACACCG
This sequence comes from Obba rivulosa, assembly GCA_001687445.1. Lineage (NCBI taxonomy): Eukaryota > Fungi > Basidiomycota > Agaricomycetes > Polyporales > Gelatoporiaceae > Obba > Obba rivulosa. The sequence goes on from KV722354.1 coordinate 165,343, forward strand.
AGCCAGCGGGGGAGAGGTTCTTCAGAGCATTCGCGGTTGCGGCGGCGATATACATATTGTTGGGCCTCTTCACCTCGAGCATCATCGAGCTGGGCCATTGGACGAACGCACGGAGGGGCAGGGTGAGTCTTATTGCTTCCTTCGCTCGGACTCCGCGTAAAATAAGATCGTTGCAGTGGAATATTGATACAGGGAAGCAGATCGAGCCCGTGGTGCCCTGGCCGAGAGAAAATGACGGGCACATCATTGAATGCCACCATGGATATGGACAGTGGGACCACGACGGCATTATGCCCGCTGTGACGCTAGACCTACCATTGACGTCGGACCTCTTCTACGTGTTCTCTCGCGGCATTCTGACCAAGGGCTCCTTCACCTTTATGGAATCGCCATTCCCAGAGCAGAGGGATGTGCGCGTTGAGATTTCTATGAGGAATACGAATGCTGCTGCATTTGAAGCAGTGACGATATGCAAACTGGAGCGCGACACACATCACATTGGCGTTGGAGTTTTCGTATGCAGCATTACTTCTGACATGCATTGTTTGGCACTGATGCACTCTAGACACCTCTAACTCCCCCCGCCGCACAACCTGAACCTCTGGACCTCTTCGTCACAGTTACATTCCCTCGGACCCGGGTTTCCCCGCTCCATATTCCAGCACTGGAAGTGGCTCTCCCGTTGTTCACATATACGATACCAAAGGTGCCTGAGGATGTCACGTTCGGGTCTGTGGCATTCACCTCGTCCAATGTGATGATACTAGTCGAGGTAGGCACTCTTAAGGTCCCAGACGCACAAGTGGCTATGCTAATATTCACTTTTTTTGCGCAGAAACTCGTAGCGGAAGACGTAACACTCAAGACATCAAATGGTGTCATCTGGGGTGACTTCGAGGTCTCTCGCTCGATCAGACTCGAAACCTCGAATGCCCTGATTCGAACGAACATAACAGCGTATCATGACAACGCCCGCCAGTCCCCAACAGAAATAAAAATGCGGACATCCAACTAGTCAGGCGCTCTCTCGCTCTCATCTGCCGATTCTAACCACACCAACGCACGCAGCGCTATAACTTCAGACGTGAAGCTCATGTCGACGGCGGCTGATACAACCGGCGGGTCATTTGACGTCGACGCGAGAACATCCAACGGCTTTATTACGCTACAGGTTCCCGAAATACCCGTCGATTCCACCATTAACGTCGACGCACGCACATCCAATAAGCCCGCCCGCGTAGCACTCGGACCCGCATACGAGGGCGAGTTCCTCCTGCGCACCTCCAACGCGTCGCCGTCCGTGAAGCGCAACGACCGTGCCGAGGACCCATCGGGCCAGGGCCGCAGGCGGAGGCTCTTCGTCTCGCAGGTGAAGGGCAACGTCCAGGGAGAGGTGCTGTGGGGCGATAAGCGCCGCGAGGGGACAGGTAATGTGCAGATAAGGTCGTCGAACAGGGAGGTCGTTCTGGATTTATTGTAATTTACGCCTGGTGAGTGTTTTTCTTCTTTCCAGAACATGATTGCTGACAATCCATCTATTGATCTATAGAGTGTATAATATATCTGTGCAATGTAGTGGTTGGTACTGTATAATAACAACCCTATTCATCTTCACGAAGGGGCCGAGAACCCAACCAGCTTGCATCTGTGCGAACTTCGCGAAGGAGGCTGCCCGGTTTTGATGGTCGAAAGCACATCGTGAAGCTGACTCAAAGAAACTACTGAGACAGAACCTCTTTGGTTCATATCCTCAACTGAAATTGGGGAGAACCACGTCCCACAATATGCCATTCTGCATGTAAATCGGTGCCCACGCTTCTGCCACTCTCTAGGACTCGGACTTTTTATCTTACAGAACTACCCAGAACTGCCTCCTCCAAGTTGAGTCCTGCACAACTAAGCAGTAATGCTCACCTGACTGACATCCATCACGCGTGCTAGAAGCGCAGCTTGAGCAGATCCGGGAAGTTCGGTGACTGCTGCACACGTATCCATGTGGCATCGACGCAATTCACTCCATCGTATCATTCAATCCATATCTCTCCGATATCTCCTGCGTCTTCGCCGAGGACAAATCGAAACCTTATGGCTTCTAGGCTGCCACGCTATCAGATCTCCCGCAGTCATCGCAGCAAGCGCAGTCTTCTATGACGCACATACTCGAGAAGATTAACGTCTTCAAAATGGACGGTCCTCTCGGACTGGACTGGCTCGCTTCTACTGTGTCAGCTACCTGGTTGCGCTACCTGCTCTCGGGCGACATCCGTAGCACATCATCGAATACGATAATATTCGTATGATTTTGCCGGACGACCTGCCGAAGGCTGCCCCGGGTACGCAGGGCACACCTCCGGAAGACATAGACAGCGTACCCCCTCCAGCATATCCGGGGTACCCCTCATATCAACGGGGTCAACTTCGGATATATCCAGATTCGAGTACTGCTGTCCCCTTGCGACCCTGTTCAATACCTCTCGCAAAGGCAGAATCAGCGACGGGGCGACTCCTGAGAGCGCTTGTGGCGGCGGCGATGGTATGGTCACTTGCGTGCGCGATGATATGGACCGTCGATATCAGAATTTGGTGGGCGAGACGAGATAACGTGAGTAGCAGTCCATTTCTTGGGTGTTGTCTTTGAACACCGATGTCACATTCTATCAGGTCGCGGAGCCCGGCATCCCCTGGCCTGATGCACAGGACGGGAAGATCATTGAATGCGAACACGGATATGGGCGATGGTCTGGTCCCAGCGAGACGCCTACGTGGGCCTTTGACCTGCCATTATCAGCAGATATGCTGTACATCTTTTCTCGCGGTAGCTTGTCAAGGGGATCGCTCAATGTCATTCAATCGCCCAAGTGGCTCCGGAGAGACGCTGCTGGTGTGGAGGTCACCATTCAAAATGTACAGAAGTCGTCTTTCGAGGTCATCACAGTGTGCAAGCTGGAGCGAGAGTCAGGGCACAGTGGAATTGGCGTTTTCGTAAGCACGAAGCTCGCCAGCTGAAGTGTTGTGGGCTAACTTTTCAACGCAGACATCGTCAAGTCGTCCGGGATCACAGTCAGACCAATTAGAGATCAGCATATCTATCGTGCTGCCGGTCGACAATCCGACACATATCACAGCTCTGGAGACACGTCTCCCTGGATTCCTGCATTCTGTCCATACAGGGTCAGATATAACGTTTGGGTTTTTATCTTTTACCACAGAGCACACACAAATCTCAGCGGAGGTGGGTGTACTCTCATGCATGGATATCATGAGATCTTTACACGATTTATTACAACAGTATCTGAGAGCGGAAGATGTCAAGCTACAGACGTCCAACGGCGGAATCATAGGACACATTGACGTTACCCATTCTTTGGAGCTCATTACATCGAATAGCCAGATCAGAACGAACATCACAGCCCATCACGATGGCGCCAGTGATTCATACACGAAGGTGAAAATGCGGACATCTAACGCGTAAGATTGGAGTTGTAAGCGTTCCGTATGGTCAATGATCGTCTGTTCTAGTCCAATCATCTCGTCAATGGACCTTATCGCCACAACAGCTGATGCGAGTGGTGGGATGTTTGATTTCGACGCTCGAACGTCTAACGGCAAGCTCGAGCTCGAGATTCCTCTGATACCGCTCGACTCCACGCTCAAGCTCAGCGCACGCACCTCTAATGCACATGCAATTGTTGCCGTCTCGCCTGCGTACGAAGGCTCTTTCCTCTTACGTACTTCCACCACCTCGCCTTCCCTGGAGAACGAAGAACGAGCAAAAGATCCGTCAGGCCGCAGGCGCTATAGACGCCTCATGTTCGTACGAAACAGAGGTGTCATGTATGGGACGGTGGCGTGGGGCGAGAGACGTCCTGGCGCACAGATGGGGAATATAGAGGTCACGTCCTCAAATTCGGACGTCCTGCTAGACCTTCTGTAAAACATATATGGTAAGTATTCTTCGCGTCAACCGGCGAGTAAACCAGATGCTGATGACATTGTAGTGTAGCATATACTCCATGAAGTCGACATATCAAATTGTATTACGGACTGGATGAACCCGATAAATCTCCGAGAGCCTGACCGAATACTACATTAATATTTGTTCAGGTATCATCCCTCCAATGTGATCTGCATAAATATTTGGACCCATTCGGTTCGATGGCACAGCCGCGTGATGGATCAGCGTCAACAACGATTGAACATCGATCACCAGGACCGTAAAGAACTCGATGGAATGAACAGCAATTGCGGTGCTCTTGGCAGCATAGGCTTGTGACAATGAGGCTTACGATGGAAGGTGCCCTCCAGTGCGTACCCGCCGTTCTTAACTTCCGAACATTGCACTGAGGTGCGTCCGCTTGGCTTTCTTTCACGAATGGGCACTCAAACACGGCAGATCACCGGCATTGTGGTAGTGCACGGGGCTACAGCTAAGAACCGGGATTTCTTGAGAGCCTACCGAACTTAGTCCGGAACTCAACTGTTTTGTTGATATTTCGAGAAGCCTTGTGCAACCATCTTCCGAGTCAACGCGACAGGCAATACACGAGCAGATGCGTTATTCCTGTGACCTTCTACCCGATTGGCAATCCTCCGTGCATAAATGCGACGCGATATCCGCTGGTCCCTTCGCCCAAGGATCCGCCGCGATTCAGGATGTTGTCCAAGCTCGCCCTCTCGATCTCTCTGTTTTCTCTCGTCGCAATCTCTTATGCTCAGCAAGAGGAATGGCAGCAATGTTCGTATGCCCGTCTCTCGAATAGCTGGAGCACAACGTTGACAGCGCTCTAGGCGGCGGCATTGGGTGGTCAGGCGAAACGACCTGCGTTTCTGGGTGAGTACTAAGTGAAATTCAAATTGCGAAGCCTGTCGATTCACCTATGATACAGCACAGTATGTACAGAGCTGAACGCCTGTAGGTCCCTGAGCAATCGAATCATGATACAGTCTGAGACTAAAGGCTGCAGATTACTCCCAGTGCCTCGCTGGCGCTGCGGCCCCTTCCTCGACTAGCGTTCCGGTCCAGAGCACCTCCAGTGCTCCAAGCACTACACCGACGGCTGTAGCCGAAGCGAATTACTGGTTCAGTTTGTGAGAGCAGCACCTCTATGAAGGATTTCTCATAGCTAACTCCTGCTTGCAGCGGCGACTCGTACACCCAGACTCAATTCGACATTACCGGAGTGCAGCCAGCTCCAGGCAACCCACTCGGCAACCCACCGTACCCTGTGCGAGAGTTCACTAGTCAAGTCATAATGCCAGCGAATGCTGATTTTCACTAGGGATACACTGCTGTTGGAGGAGTCAACTGGATCGACGTCGACACCGTCGTCTACAACAAGTCACTGATCCTTACTTACAACTATGCATATGGCGGTGCCACGATTAATGCGTCGCTGGTACAGCCTTACGAGTCGACAGTCCTATCCATGGTGGACCAGGTCAATCAGTTCATGACCACAGTGGCCAGCCAGCCGGCTTCTGCTCCATGGACGAGCGAGAATGCGCTCTTCTCGTTCTGGATCGGTATCAACGACATCGGAAACAGCTATTACGAGCCTGGCAACCGGAGCGCGTGAGTTGCTGCTGTGTTGAAGATTTGGGTCCAAATAAATAGATTTATTATGCGCCTAGATTCAACGATGAGCTTTTGGACAGTTACTTCGGACTTGTGGAGGACGTCGTGAGTAATATTAGAATACCTTCGTTGTGCGTAAGGATGTCAAACTAATTCCTGTCCCTTCTCCCAGTAGTGAGCCTCGTGACCTCGGAACGACAATCAGTGCTAACATCCCGTCGTAGCAATGTTGGAGCGAGAAACTTCCTCTTCATCAACGTTCCACCGGTGAACCGCTCGCCATTGGTACGCCATTCTTCGGACATGACAGCCAAGTAACCGTACCCATTTCTCCTCAGATGACGCCCCAGGGTGCCACCGTCTGTGCCACAGAAGCAGCCGTCATCGCCGACTACAACTCCAAGCTCGCAGCCAGGGCGGAATCGCTCCAGTCGGCGCACTCCGGGGTGCAGACATGGGTGTGGGATTCCAACACCGCCTTCTCCATCGTTCTCGACGACCCCCAGGCCTACGGATTCGTGGACAACACCTCATACGGCAATGCCGGCGACTTCTGGGGGTAGGTCTCCCTTTTGCCATGGTAACCTACCGAGCTAACCTTTGGTTAATGGCAGCAACAATCTCCATCCTTCCAGTGCGTAGCTGATTCCGCAGTCTGAGTATCACGATGCTGATGCTCTGTATGAACAGGCCAAGCACAGACTCTTTGGGGTCAGGACGTCGCCAACCTCCTGTCGGACACCGTGTGGTAGATGGGACGAATGGCAGTGGAGAGAGGCACAGATCCCGAATCGCGTACTTCCTACACAACACTCGCCCAACGGGATCTCGCTACCAGAGAAGCACGTTCTAAGTAATGTCAGCACAAGCAAGCTGAGTGGTGATGGGATTGCAGCAGTACAGCCAGCGACCTCACGTCCGAACTGCACGATACACCGCACACAATCTAAGGGGTCTACGAGCTCTTCTCCTGCGCGCCCTGTGCTGCAGCCGCTTGGACGGCACCTCCGATCGGCGCCGCAGCAGCGGCCGGGGCGTCCGCCTTCGGCGGGGGGGCACCGGTGAAGGCGGTCTGGATCGCGCCCCAGAACGTACCCTGCATCTCGCGCGCCATCGCCTCCTGGTCCTCCTTGATGAGGCGGTCGAAGTTTTCCTTGTTCGCGCGGATATATGCCTGCTCCTCGAGGTACTGCATCTGTGCCTCGCGCCGCTTCTGCTCGAGGTATGTCGGCGGGACGGGCGAGTTGTCCTGTAACGGCGGTTAGCATACGGTGCGGGAGCGAGAAGGTGGGGAGGATGGAGATCGGGGGAAGGTGAACGAACCTGGGTGGGCCCGCCGAAGAGGCCGCTAAGCGTGAAGCGGCCGGTAGAGAGGCCCTTCCGGTTGTTCTGCCAGTCCTCGATGTGCTTCTGCGTCGCCTCTGCCTCCTTCTTGGCGTATTCGAGCGGAATGTCCTTATCGTGGTACGCCTCGAGGATCGGACGCACGTCAGCAGGCTTGTAGATTGCAATGGCTGTAAATGTGGGATGTCAGCTCAGAACATTGTGCGATCTATGCAGAATGCGGTGCGACGCACATTCGAGGAACGGGATCAGCGCGACGAGGGTCCTGTCCTTCGGGTCGCCATTCCACTTCGGGACGATGATCGCATTTTCGGGCTGGGAGGAGGCGTGTTCGGGGTGGCAGTCCAGAAGGATTACTTTTGAGAGGTCGCGATTAAGGTATTTTAGGTCCTAAATAGACGATTGTGAGCATGTAAGAGTACTGTAGACTTCTAAATCATACCTTTACGGGCTGGCCCCTGACGGAACGGGTTGCATCCCGGAAAAGGCGATAAGTGATATAAAATTGATATGGGTCTAGTTTGTCAATTACGGGCATTGCTGTCTGGATGCGCTATGAGTATATCACTTCTGTAAGAGGTCAATGCGCATACATAGTGATATTGTGTGGTGAAGATCACGACTTCGTAGAACTGCGAGAGGTACGCGAGGAAGTAGTCCACCCCTGGCCGCTTCGCTGTCCGCCAGCCGTGTTGACGCTAAAAGAACTTATGAACGAAGGTTACAAATGATGCGATTGATACGTACATCCCATGTCGAAGTTACAAGGAGGTCGTCGACAGAGACAAGCAGAGTGTACGGTTTTTGGTGAGGAGGTCGGAGAGGAGGAGGCAGAAGCTCAGGCCACGTTGGTTCGGTGAAGAACTGCACCGTCGGCTCGATCAACTATGGAATGCGAGAACAACACAGTTTACTCACCCCGAAGATGTTCTTAAACCGCTCCAGGGTCCTTCCCCATCGGTCCTGAGGCACATCCTCGATACGCTTGACCTACTATCAGCTCTATGCACCGCACGTATAGCCACCTTAGCGTACTATTTTTCGCGCCTTCAGCTCCTCCTCATCCCAGTCTCTCCCGAGATACCATGTCTCCACGCCCGCGCCGATTAGCAGTACACCGAACATCGTTCGGAGCAGGTTCCTGCGTTTCCGCTCGATACTCGACAGGGAGTCCTTCGAGGACCGCGCGCCCGTCCGCTCCTGCTTCTCCTCGGCCTCTTCCTGCGGAGAGAAGTCGAGGCTCAGCGATGGCGAAGGCTGCGGCGGGGGCGTCGGCAGGTCTGATGACGGAGGAGGCGGGGGCGTGTCCTTGATCGGCGGCTGAGGCGGAGGCGCCTGCGAAGCGAGGCGGCGGACGGAGTTGCAGAATGCTCGCCGGGCGAGCGGCGTGCGTGCCAGGAGGAGTGCTTGCATGGTGGAGAACAGCGAGCTCGATGATGCAGGAATCGGGCACGCCGCGGTGAGCGTTGAGCAAAGGCGTCCCGAGCGCGTCTAAGGCGGTGACAAACGGCGCGACAGCTCGGGTAAACAAATTTTTGCCCATGGCGCGTTCGTCCACTGCCATGACCTGCCACGTCGGTTCGTGCTTGTCGATTCTAGGTTGACTGTTCAGCGCAAGGTCTGCTCGTTCACATCTTCAATATCAGCACAAATCGTCCCACTTCACAGCGCGGGGTCATTCATGTGTTCCCCTATGTCCCGCCACATACAGTCTACAAACCAAAGGAGCGCTCTACAAACCTTCGAGATACTAACCCGCGTACTAATGCCGTGTGCGTAACTCTATGCTCGACGCCGTACCTTGGCTGTTTGGAGGTCCCTCTGTCTCGCACGAAAGATGCGAGTTCACGCTATCAAGGGTCTCGCAAACATCATGCCGCCAGCCCACAATTGCGCTCAATTCCGGCTGCGTTGCTACCCTGGACGGTGCAGCATGCCTTCGACTATTTCAGCGCTATGCTGCATCGTGCACTGATAGAAGAAGCGTAAGAAGGACATACCTTACCGGCTGCGCATCATCTCCGGTACGTATGTCGTACGTAGGTGATAGTCAGGACGTCATTATCCCTGGCGGAGCTCTTTGGTTCCCATCCTCCAGCGTCGAGTCTGAGGCTCATCAATGTACCACCAGTACCAGTGCTTCGGTAGATTATTACTGTAGAACTTGGTCTGCCATATGTCTGTGGTAGAGAACGTAGTATGACGGCAGGGGCTATATAGCATCCACCGTCGCCGCAGGTAGCGATGTGCGGGGCCCCGTACGACCAGACGTTGTTTCCCAGCCACCACCTCTCCTCCACGTTTGTCATCTTCAATTACATAGAATTGCACCCTGAAAGAACTCCCGACGCCCTCCGACGTCCCTGAACAAGGTCCCTGAAACGCGGCGGACCGCAATCTTGCTTAGGCGGCGGCAGAATTGTTCGCGTACAAATTGCGCGTTGATCGTGCGTCTCTTCTTGCCATCGACCGCGACGACCGACCCGGAGCATCCGACAGCTGTGTATAAAAGACAGCGGAGGCCCTCACTCTCGACCATCGCAGTGTTCCCCCACTACCGTGCATGTTCTCTAACCAACTAGGGAGCTCTCACAACCCCCACCGAGGCAGCAAGCACACCTGTGGCGACGCGCTTTATTGTCATTAATTCCTTGTTCTTGTCCTGGGCATTTATCTATTATGGCACCCTATGTTCCTTCTTCGGGGTCTAACACCCCCGACTCTCAGTTCGAGTCGGTCCTGCCGGTTCACCCGACTGCTGTACGGCGTCCGTACCCCATCGTCGTACAGTCCGAGAATACATCATACTCTGACGAACACATCACCGCAAAGTTCACAAACCGCGGCGCGGATGTCGTCGTCACCGACGGCTTGTACAAGGTCGTCCCGACTGCTAAGCAATACGAATTCCAGACCGCTAGAAAGGTCTCCAAGACTGGGTACATTTCCTCCTCACATGCTGCTGCTCGCCGTCGCTAATATGCACATGCTAGTCTGATGATGGTCGGCTGGGGTGGGAACAACGGGACGACACTGTCGGCCACGATCCTCGCCAACAAGCACAACATCGTCTGGCACACCAAATCGGGCATTCAACAGCCCAACTACATCGGCTCGCTGCTGCGCGCGTCGACGGTGCGCCTGGGCGCGGACCCGAGCACGGGCAAGGACATCCACGTGCCGATCTCGGACGTGCTGCCGATGGTACACCCGAACGACCTCGTACTCGGCGGGTGGGACATTTCGGGCGCGCCGCTCGACGAGGCTATGAAGCGCGCCGAGGTGCTCGACTGGGACCTGCAGCGACAGGTCGCACCGCACATGGCCGCTCTGGGCAAGCCGCTCCCCTCGGTCTACTACCCGGACTTCATCGCGGCGAACCAGGAGGCGCGCGCGGATAACGTGCTCCCCGGCGCGGACAAACAGGCACACCTCGAGCAGCTGCGAGCGGACATCCGTGCATTCAAGGCGGCACACGCGCTCGACCGTGTCGTGGTGTTCTGGACGGCGAACACGGAGCGTTACGCGGATGTCATCCCCGGCGTAAACGACACGGCGGACAACATGCTCGCGGCGATCCGCGCGTCGCACGCGGAGGTCGCGCCTTCGACGCTGTTCGCGGTCGCGGCGATCCTCGAGGGCGAGCCGTTCGTGAACGGCGCCCCGCAGAACACGTTCGTGCCGGGTGTGATCGCGCTCGCGGAGCGACACCAGGCGTTTATCGGGGGTGACGACCTCAAGTCCGGGCAGACGAAGCTCAAGTCGGTGCTCGCCGAGTTCCTCGTGAATGCAGGCATTAAGCCGCTGTCGATTGCGTCGTACAACCACTTGGGGAACAACGATGGGCACAACCTCTCGGCGGAGCGCCAGTTCAAGAGCAAGGAGATCAGTAAGAGCAGCGTCGTGGACGATATGGTGAGCGCGAACGCGTTGCTGTTCCGGCCCCCGCAGGAGGGCGCGCCGAAGGGCAGCAAGGAGGCCAAGGGCGAGCACCCGGACCACATCGTGGTGATCAAGTACGTACCGGCGGTGGGCGACTCGAAGCGTGCGATCGATGAGTATTACTCGGAGATCTTCTGCGGCGGGCGGTCGACAATCAACATCTTTAACGAGTGCGAGGTGAGTGTGCGCGTGGCCGTTCTGTCGTCTGTGCTGACGATGATGTGCATAGGACTCGCTGCTGGCGACGCCGCTGATCCTGGACCTGACGATCCTGACGGAACTGCTCTCGCGCGTCAAGTACCGCAACGTGTCGGGCGGGCAGGCTGAGTTTGCGCCGCTGTACCCGGTGCTCTCGCTCCTCTCGTACATGCTCAAGGCGCCGCTCGTCAAGCCTGGTATGTATCCCGAACTCCTCCATTCGAAAGATTTGTTCACGCTTGGGACGTAGGTACGGATGTCGTGAACAGCCTTAACAGGCAGCGCAACGCGCTCGAGGCGTTCCTGAAGGCATGCATCGGGCTGGAGGGCAGCAGTGACCTCCTGCTGGAGACGCGCATCTGGTAGAGGAAGGTTTTCGATCCCGAACGGAATGTTTCCAACAAACGTCTGTCGGTAACACTGGACTGCGATCTGTGAACACGCCGCTCAACCGGCGAAGAATTGTCCCCTATTTTGATAGCTCAATGAATGAATGAATTTGTTTACACATTTACTGAGCCTTATCGCGTGCCTGCTGCGGGTCATTCGTTGTGTGGCGACAATTCCGTGAGTGGGTTATTTCATTTCACGCTTGTCTCGGGATCAGCAAGCGCTCTGGCCTTCAAGCTTCATGCATCATCGGTAAAGTCGTTGATTTTCTTGCCACTGTCCTTACTGACCGTTCGATCTGCATTCTGGGACCTTGGCATGGTCTTATAGAACGCTACGAGTCAGAAGACATCGAAGATGAAGCCGATTCCGTGAAAGAAATTACTGCATGACGAGTTCATCGCTATAGATGGTCTAAGCTAGCTCAGCTTCGACTGTTCGACGTTCGACATTGAAGCCGCATTTACCGGATCGCAGCATCATAGCGCTGGCCTTCCGCTGTCACTGCGCGCCCGGCGCCTTGGTGGAACTTGCAATTGCCACTACTTCCTATCAGAACCACATGTTCCTACGCAGCATGCGCAAATTCGGCGCAGCCACCAATTTGGAACCAAGGTTCAAGGCAGACCAATACCCTTCTATATAGCTTCTGGTGTGTGGCACGAAGCCTTGCATCACTGGCGTATCATGTCGGAGAAACACCAAGCGTTACCTCTCCTCGAAGACGGTCGCTCGCTGCCGCTGCGCTCCGACTCCCTCCCGCAAGGCGGCGATTCGATCTACGGAGCGAGCGCTCCTCAGGGGTATGGTAGCATAGAGCTGGCTGCGTCTCTAGCAGCCCCGCAGAGAAGGCAAAGTTCTATGTCAAGATTCATTCGCCTTATTCTCAGTTTCTCTGTGACACTGTTGCTTGTGCATTGCAACATCGTGGTCATCAAGCATCTTCTGCGGCTTAGACGTCAGGTGCTGTATCTACCGTCCGGTGATACCAGAAATACTCATTGATGTCGAACAGTATGGCGCATCCCCGGATTACGAGGCGCAGATAAGCTCCAACACAGAACCTGGAACACCGGCTCACCGCTGCGTGGAATTCGCCAACTGGACGACCGGCGATGGCGACGATTCAGACGACTTCTCGAGGGTCGCATTGACTTCATTCGAGCTCCCACTTTCTTCCGACCTGCTATACCTCATCTCCAATGGCACACTCTCGCTTGGCACGTTGCGCATTTCTGACCGCGGATCCGTTGGCTCGGATTCTGCGTTGGTCGACATCTCGATGACATATCATTTTGATTATGAACTCGAGCACACTACGGTTTGCTTGTTGAATCCAGAACAGGGACAATACGGGGTCGGCTTCTTCGTACGAGTGAAACCCATACTACGACCATGTTCGAGTCTCATGTCGTCACACAGAACCCTGGGAAGCTGCCCGACAAAAGAAGGATCCGGACATTCTTCGATGTCAGAGTCGAGCTACCTCCGGGTTCCCGCGCCGCCCCGACATTCGTCCAGAGATTCGAGACAAAGATGCCGCAGTTCGTGCACGAGGTCGCGCACTCCCAGGACTCTGTGTTATTCGGCAATATCTCGCTAATTACGCTTAACATGCCCATCATTGCTCAGGTGCGCATCTCAGAAATACTTTGGCAGATCCAGCTTTTTGAGCACTCAATGTGTCCTCAGTCTCTTGTTGCAAGACATGCGACACTCCAGACGCTGAATGCCAGGATAGAGGGCTCGATAACCACCTTCAGTCGCCTGAACTTGCTCACTCTGAATGCGCCAATCCACGTAGACGTGAAGATGCTAAATGCTGATGACGGCGATACTACAGAGCTCCAGATGCTTACGGCCAATGCGTATGTCGTTACTGTCAGACCTCGCTAGCCAGCATTTTTGATCCAAAGCCGCTCGACAGTGCCATAGACTCAACCGTAGAGCTCATCTCCACTTCCGCAGACGGGACAGGCGGCGCGTTCATGATCCACGCCGTCACGATCAACCAGCCGCTCAGCATCTCCACGCGCAGCGCGCCCGTCGACCACGTCCTCAACCTGACGGCGCAGACAAACTTCGCAAAGGCATCCGTTGTGCTGCACCCGACATGGGAGGGCGCGTTTCACCTGGAGACCACACCGCTGTTCAATACGCCGACAGTCGAGGCGCGCGCGGACGTGCCGGACCCTGCGGGGCGCGGCCGCATGCGCAGTGTGGAGTTTGAGGATGTCGGTGGGGGCGTTGTGGGCGGCCGCGTGGAGTGGGTGTCTAGGGAGGAGTCAAGGAGAGGCCTTGTGAACGTCTCGACAACAATCATGCCTCTTACACTGCATTTGTAGGCGGTGGTCTTTTGAAGCGGTTTGAAGTGACCACGCTGGTCGTGACAGAGATGCGACGCATCCAGCAGTCGCAGTGGCTTTGAAACAATCTAGCAAACACGGAGTATGAATAGTAAAAATACTTATGGAACACATTCTTCTTGAGGATGCGACTGAGATGGAACGAGTCTGCTAGGGACGCAACTGAACGTACATGCGGATGGAGAATACAATGTGGAAGCAATACAAATCACGACGTCCAAAACCATTGCCGCCCGTCGAGATACCACTTCGGACTCTCCTGCTCACCTAGGTATTCCTTCAGTTTTGGCGTAATCTCCTTCGGGTTCTAATTCAGGAACCAATTCGTACAGATCGACACCGCGAGCACTATATCTCCTTTGCACAATACGGTCTTCGGCTCCGCCTTCTGGTGTATGGCAGCGAGAGGGATGTAATCTATAACGAGTAGGGTCGCCCTGAAAGATGAATAGTTCTTGCCCTTGGGTCTCGCGGCTGTATCCGAGGTCCGCGGCAAGCTCTTGGAACTTCTCTTGCATGATGGGATAGCCGAAGTGTAAGATTGGCGGGACCCCCTCGAATGAGTAAGATTCGTGGAGAATGGACTCGAGACACTTTATATCTGGAGTCTGACAAGCAACAATATACTGCTACGATACCATCAGCGCGTTAAAAACTTGGTGGTATAGGACAGTAAAAATGATACTAACAGCATCAGGCCTGAGACTTTTGGGTAACTTTGCAACACATCCGGCGCTAAATTTGTTATAGAGCTTCTGCTGATTTTCCGACCGTATGGCACGCAGATGAGGGTACGAGTCTAGATGCAATTGGAATTCGTAGCCTGAGGGCGTAGGGCAATATCTGTTGAAACGAGGGAATGTAGGGGGCAAGCGAGGCCAGGCTCGGGTCAAGCTAGGGAAGGATTAAGCCTTTGTTATGGTACTGCAATTTGATACTCTTCCCTAGGCAGGCAATAAATGTGTAGAGGCCTTTCCAGTGGAATTCCAATGAAAAGATTCGCTGACCTCAAGTTTAGTGGGACCGTGAGGAACGGTCCCGTGATCAAGACGCGTCGCGTCAAGCAGACAGAAAGCGCCGTCGGCACAAGCAGCCACTGCCGTTGGGTATAAGCCATCCAGCCCGCTTTCTAATCGTGGGTTTCCTTCTTTCTCCACCTTTGCGCTTCATAATTGTGACAGATAGTTTCATCTTAGGCAGACCCTAACTTAATTCATACTGAGGAGCATGGACTACGGCGACACGAGAGGATCTGCACCTCCGGTGCAACGCACTCACTTAAGTTTGTCTCCTTGTCCGGAGATGATACATTGGCACTTGCTCTTCCGGGATGGCACATGAATGCAGCTGGTCGACACGTATGTCAGTCTTTGTGGCATAGCACTGATAGCACTATGTACTCCAAGGCACCGCATCCACACTGACGAAGCTGGGTGTAATTCATGTTCAGGTAAGTACAAAAGGAAAACAACTCGCAATGCGAATTTTAGAATCTCCAGAACCACTGCTCCCTGTCCAGATACCATTTCGGATTCTCTCGCTCGCCTAGATACTCCTTGAACTTGGGGACAATCTCCTCAGGTTGGAACCCAACTGGTGCAAAGCGAAACGATGAGAAGCACTTCTCCGAGCTTCACACCACTGGCAGTCGTTCTGCAATCTCGCCGGATGGTCCATGACTTCACCAGCGATGTGGTTAAGTGTCCTGATAGTCGCCGTGAGATCATTGTATCCCTCGGCGTCAGCGGTATATGCAACATCTGCGGCAAGCTCCTGCAGTCTTGCGATTGATATAGGGTACCCGTAGTGGAACATAGGAAGGAGGGGCTCAGATGAATACGGAGCGCGTAGAATCATCTCGAGCTTTCGCAACACCGGTGTTCGGTGAGCGAGTTCCGTGGTCTGTTTTTGAGATAAAGACGCTACGACGGTCAGAACGCGACTACACCGAAGACGACAGCGAGTACCGGCCGAGCGAGGTTTGAGGCACTCTGGTGGCTCAGCCACTCGCTCCGCCCAAAACTCTGGGTGGGCAAACGAGATAGCTTGTCCAGCTTCGCCTGAATTTTGGCATCCGTCATATCGAAAGGGTCCACTTTTGCGACGAGGGATAAACCGAACTCGGACATGACGCAGTTCAACTGCAGCTCGAGCGGGTTGTATAAGGACGCTGACCAAGCGGGAGCCGCTTCGACTGTGGCCCTGAGCGCTTGCGCCTTCATTGGGGCTGCTTGGGCTCATGTTGACCGGCATTTCACGCTGATACGGTCCCATCTGTCGCTGCGTGGAGATAGTTACATTGTGCGCTGCTATGTTGCGGTTTGTTTATCGGTTACAATATACTGTGTCCTGCAGCCTTGCGATGCTGCGGTTTGTCTGTCATTGCGATACAAAGAAGTATTCGTATATCCGGCTATATGCGACATTGGTAGTGCGGAAATTAGGAGTGTTCAGCGAAATAGAGATACATTTACTGATCTGAGCCAAGTAAGTATGCGATAAGATTACGTGAAATAAAGTTCAACGAATGGGCGAACAAAGCTCGATGCCGCATTCGAACAAGCCATCACATATGGGGAGATGACGTCCAGAGGGGATGCCATACAGGCTCTCCGTCGTTTCGAGAATTTCCCGCTATTTCGGAACAGCATTTGTTTGTAAAAAAAATGATGAGTCCACGTTTTGGCGGACTACAAGAAATGAAGGCAGAAACAAGCGGGAGACATTGTCATGGTCGCCACGTGGATTATGGGCGCCTGGGATAACGGAGTGGGCGGACTTGAAGCGCTGCATCCTCCTCTCACGTTCCACTTTCCTTCTCCCCTCTGCATCGACAGACTCGCTGCGGAACCACGGGAGCTGCACAACGGGACTGTAAAGTTTGTCTTGGCTTGTGGGGGATGTCAGAAAGCCCGAGCAGTGACTGGGAGATAATCGAGGACCCACTGGAGAAGATGGCGCCGACTCTAAGCACCCTGCCCTACGATCTGCTGCTCAACATCTCGCGGCATTTTGATCTGTACGATGTCAGGGCCCTCCAGATGGTGAGTGGCCTGTCCATGTCGAGCCGAGTGATAGTAACTGACACCGGCGCTGTGCAGACATGTAGATCTCTCCACGACTTTGCAATCACCAGGCCTGTCTATCGACATCTCGCAGTCGAACTACTGCGCCGCTGCCGGGCCCTCCCCCTGCCAGGGTTCCAACGCCTCTCCGATCTGACTACAGACCAGCTGATAGCGACGGTCACAAAAGCCACTCGCCTCGAGCGAGCATGGCTGACGCGCGCCCCGCAACCCGCCCGTTCGGGGCGTTCGCCCTATCTCACCGACCCAAGCGCCTTGAGCGACGTCTACGACGAATCGCGGAGCTGGTACAAGGTGATCAGCTCGCCGCCCGAAGAGGAGGTGGATTGGCTGTCGCCGATCACATCGAGCTACAGCCTATGTGCGACCAAGAGTGGGAAGGTTGTCTGCTGGGACGTGCACCGTAACGTGTGTCTGGCACAGTGGGACCCGCATGAGCGATGGGAGCTGTGGAAGTGCCGTGTCGAGTTTGACCAGCGAACGGTGTTCTTTACGATGGCAAAGGTTCTCCGTAAAATGTACGTCTCGACCACCCATGTGTGTTCTTTAGAGGCTTACATATCTTCACTGCCACTCTCAGGAACCACGATGACCGGCACATGCAGTTCGTGCTGATGCAGCTCCAGTTCCCCGAGACTCCCAGCAACGGGCAGGGAAAGGATACCGAAAGCCCAGTATTTTCCCGCCTCGCGACGTTCAATACGATCGGAGTGGTGATGAACGTGTTTCTGCTCGACCCTGCGACGCGGCTACTGTCTGCGTTTGTCTGGGTGTCAAGCACGAACACGATTGGGCTCTACACCCTCCTCGATTGGGACAGGCGTGAATATGTATTCATAGACACCGGGATAGAATGCGTGCGTATTTCTTCTTGTCGCGTTTCCTCCGTCAGCTCACGGCTGACATTGATTGTAGTCCATGTCCTCAAATTGGTCGTGTATATTGTACAAGCAACAGATCGTCATCCACGCGGAAGAGAGCGAGGGTGCACATCAGTATTTCTTCCCTCTCTCCCTCCTGCAACACTACGCGAGACCATACGCCATCTCGGAGACGTTCGTGCCCACAATCTCCGGGCGGGTCGCTCCCACTCGCAATCTCAAGACGCCGTTCTACTTTCCACCCCCTTATCGCCGCTCCCAGTCGCCCGTGTCGAGCGATGACGAAGTTGACGCTGAGCTGAATGTGCGACCACCATCGCCAACAGGACAAGGTGCGACGCAGCCGCCTACAAATGCGGCTCAGGTGATGCCGGTCCAGAATACGAACCCATTCCCATTTCCGCCATGGTACCCCGAGAGTGCGCACTTTGTGCGGCAGTGGTGGCCGAGTGTCACGCACATCCCAAAGATGAGCTGCACGGTGGTGCTGCTCGCGGACCACGACCCGGTGTCGCACCGGACGCGATACGTACTTGCGCAGCATTACTTCCGAGTGCCGCTACTCGACCGGAGCTTTGACGAGGCCTACGCCGGCCACTCGCCGCCGTCGGACGCGAGCTCAGACACACTCAGTCTCACGACCGGTGGGACGGCGAACGGGGCGGGCAGCGCGCCGGGGGGCGGCAGCTCAGGCACGGCAGACGGCGAACGAGGGGCAATTTTCGATCCGCTGATGCGGATTTGGTACGTGAGCGCACCGTTTGAGGTGGTGTGCGTGCTGGATAACGTGGAGGAAGAGGAGGAGGAGGATGCGCCGACGGAACGGCCGCGGCCGCTGATGGCGGTGGACTTTGGGCACGCGGTGTGGATCGAGTACGTGAACTCGGAGGGGGAGGAGGGGGAGGCGAAGCGGCTGCGGTTCGTGACGTTCCCGCCAATCGCGGAGGAGATGCTGGACATTGACGTGGATGCACCACCGGGACCGGACGCGTGGTCATGCAAGGGTATGGGAGACCGCTCGCCGATGGAAGGCGAGGTCCGGACGCTGGAGATACCGGAAGAGCTCAACTTGGACGCGGTAGAGACCATCAACATCGACCAATCGCAGGGCTCCGTTATTATATCCGTCAAGGACGGGAAGATATTTATCCTCTGCTACGAGTGATGACTTCCACGACCTCGTAATGTATACTCAGAGTACAGTTATTCATATGGCATAAATCTGCTTTACATGCATCACGTATTGTTTCCGCTATTCTGTACTTTTAGTCTGCGCCATTCCAACCCAAATCCCGTATAGCTTAGGTTCTGTCCTGCTACATGGTGCGTGGCCGCACCGGGTCAACGACACATTTCTGCACGCAGATTTAGTGTCGTGAACGATGCCGAGGTGACGCGCTCGACGCCGGCACCCGCCTGCGGCCTGCGCAACATCAGTCATCTGCAGAGCCAGGTCTCATGCACACGTCGAAGCTCGGCAGCCTCGCCGAACAGCACCGAGAGGCAGACATAAACGCCATGCAAGCCGCCTTTCGTCAGCCGCCTCCGATACCAGGTCTCATCCCGCGAGAGCAGGTCTTGTTTTCTCTGTGCTTTCAGTTCCGTTTAGAATACCCCCGGCTTCGTAAGGGCGTGTTGAATAGATGGCTGACGGCCAAGCTACTGTTACCGAGCTCCCCCCTCTGGTCGACAATGGAGGGAAACGGCCGGCGCACCATGCGGACGATACCCAGACGAGGTTTCTGAACCCTTGGCCGTCATGGCGGTATGTACCAGAAATATAGACGGCACAACACACTGCTCATCCTGCCCATAGAGACTGGACTGGAACTATCGCGCTCAAGGTGCGAGTCAGCGATTCGGCAGAATTGGGACCGCTCACGCTCAGCCCTCCCACTCTCACCAGCTCTTTACCTCTGTCCTTTTCCGAGCCCCGAAAGTACCCCCGGATCTGCTCACCACTCTGCCGCGCCAGGCACCGACGTGGGGGGTCGGGTCTGACCCCGCAGCATTGAAAGCCACCTGGCTAGGGTATGTGTCGCCAGCCTCGCCCCACCCCTGTCACTCAACGTTGCGCAGGCACGCATGTTACCTTGTCGAGTTCCCGACTCCGCAAGACGCAACTAGAGGGCTCAGAGTCCTCTTTGACCCTGCGCTATCGCACCGGTGCTCGCCTTTCCAGTGGATGGGGCCGCAGAGGCTGACTTGTGAGCCTTGGTTGACTGCGGAATCCGTGGGACTTAGACACTGACGTCTGTCTAGCGACGGCGTGTAAGACAACCGAGATTCCTGTGATAGATGCGATCGTTCTATCAGTACGTGTCTTCGCTTCTACAGCGTGCGCCAACACTCACCGCGATGCATTGGATAGCACAACCATTATGACCAGTAGGCTGGCCACATTCCGATGCTTCGGCGTAACCTCACCTATTATCTAGCACCGACTCTAGCACACTCCAGACCTTATACGGCATGCACAAACCACACGTCTTCGCGGCCCTCGGCAACCTCCCCTACCTGCTCTCGCTCGACATCCCACAGGACAAGATACATACCATGGACTGGTGGGACGCCCGGCTTCTCAGTGTACCTCTCCCACCGAAAGTGGGCAGCACATTTGTGGCAGCCTCGCTGAAGGTGACCTGCACGCCCGCACAGCACACCGCCGCGCGCGGCACGTTCGACAAATGGCGTTCGTTGTGGGCGTCGTGGGCCGTAGAGGAAATCGTCGACGGTGCCGGCACTCCGTCGCCTGCGATCGGGAAGAAGACGTGGTTCGCAGGAGACACAGGGTACAGGACCATCCGCAACGGTGAGGATGAGGATAAGCTCCCCGTTTGTCCCGCGTTTGCGGAGATCGGGAGGCGGTTCGATGGATTCGACTTTGCGATGATTCCGATTGGGTACGTCGTTGGCTTCTCGAGGGTCACAAACGTGAAGTTAATGAGGCGGGTTCATCAAGGGCATACGCACCTCGAGAACTGTTCTCGAACATGCATGCCTGTCCTCGCGACAGCGTAGACATTTTCAAGGACGTGAAGGCGAAGAAAGCACTGGCGATGCATTGGGGGTACGTCTCACCGTCTCTGGTAGTTCTCCGCGGGGCTGACATGACGACGATTCAGGACCTGGATCCTCACTTCAGAGCCAATCCTGGAGCCGCCAGAATTGCTGAAGAAGGAGTGCACGAAGGCAGGGCTGCAGGAGGGCGACTTCGATGTTTGCGCGTTGGGTGAGACACGGTACTTTTGATACCAGCTGAGAACACCGAAATATGTTATAGTATTTGTAATGTGTACACGACAAACCTGCAGTCTGGATAGATTATGCCTTAACACAGTACCTACTTGGACTAGGATGCGCTTGTCAGAAGGAAGCCTGGGGGACAACGAACATGAAGAATGCCTCACCGGTTGAGAGGACCATACGATCCTCGCAATGTACTGTACAAACTCGTGAAGAGAATAGCTTCACGCGCCAACGCTGCGAATCAAGCACCTTGAATTGGCCTCCCCGCCATTTCGCTCGGGGGTGTCGGCAGAGGGCGCACACGGCCTGAATTAGACGCGCCTCCAAGCCCATCGTAGAGCACTTTCACGGAAGACGGGTTGCCCTCCAGCGGCACCGACCTCTGCAGCGTCTGGCTATCATGGAACACGTCCGAGTCGCGCACATACGGGTCTGGGGAGTCCGGGCGCGCCGGCTCCTGCGGCGAGCGCATGACCGCGCCGAGAACGCTACTCCATGGCGACTGATCGCTCCAGATGCTCGACCACCATCTCTGTATCTTCGAGGAATTCGAGCGAGTCGACGTGGGCGTGAAGGCGAGCGCCTCCTCGAGATTCTCCAATGTGGAGGTGCTACGCGCGCCACGGAAGGGATTGCGCGTGAGGATGCGCGTGGAGGTGCTGGGGCTCGGAGGTAGGTCGTGATGGGCACGGTGAGCCTTGGGTACGGGGACCCGTAGCTGGGGCACCTGCCGCTCGAGGTCGATATAGCCTGCACGTGTGCCTTTGATGGATGGGTCGGCTGCTGCATCCGCCCCTGGGATGCGTCCTTGGCCCGCCTGGAAATATCCCGAGGCAGATCGGTAGATACGGACGAGCGGGCTGGGTTGGGTGGATACCTCCTCGTTGTAGTCCAAGGACGGGGTGTCTCGCACTCCAGGAGACTGATACGATGTCGGGTACTGCATGGCAGGGAAGTTGAAGATTTCACCCAGTCTGTTGGGACGTAGCGGAATGGGGGCGGAAGGAGCTACATCAGCACTCGAAGAACCCGCGAACATTGCGTCTGAATCCTGCCGCTCTCCGTGAGACGAGGCCTGATTCCTCTGATTGGAGGCCCTGAGGAGAGGTGCCTCCGCCTCCCATGCAATCGAAAACGCGGCGTTCTCCTTGGTGCCACGCTCGAGACGTTTATGTTGCCTTCTACGAAAGAGGACGACGCAGCCGACAAACGTGACGACAGCAGCGAGAATGGTCAGTGCAATTATTGTTGTCAATACACCCGGGTCCATTTCAGCATGCCTAGAGATGCCCTGCATCACCAACTGAAGTCCAGGAAAGTATAGTTTATAATATGCCACTCACCGGTCAGAAAGGGACGCACGCAGATGATGCCTTCACTGAGCGACACTGATACAGATGAGACGGTGGGGAGAGTAAGACATCAAGCTCGAAGACCCTGTTGATCGACGGTCTGAATACTGCAACGCATTCATCGCCACTGTCATTACTGTGTCCATTCGACAAACGAGCGTCTCATAAAGATTACGTTCGGATGCAAGTAGTCTACCGTTAGCGTTGACGTAGCCACAGATCATCCCAAGAGACACCAGTGACTAACAGTTGCGACTCTGCAACGGAGTCTCCCACTGCAGGGAGAAGCGCGGGAGGGGACGAGCCTCAGCGAAGGCGCAGTGACTGCGGTGGTGTCGCGGATGGATGAAACGCGATATCTTCCTGTCACCTGTGTACATATCAGCGCTCGTCTAAATTACAGCTGTGCGGTTCTTTGGACATGGACTGAATATCTTGCACACTCTCTAAGACCCAGCCCAAGTGCCATCGTCTTCATGCTCCATCTGCGCGGCCGCCATTCGTGAGACCAACAATTTAGCGATCCCAGTAGAAAAGGAACAGCTTGGCGGGTCCTTGTGAATATGTTCAGCAGCGCTAAGCCATAGGGTGACCTTGAATGATGGGATGGAAAAGAAAACGTGGCGGAATCAAACGGTCTTGAACGTTGACGATTCAAGACACGGAGCCAGGTCACGTCCACGTCATCCCCGCTCCAAGGTCGATCTCAACCTCCAACTATTCTGAAGTGCAGTGTACCACTCGTCGATAGTCATGGTCAAGGTATTCTATTCCACTTATCAATAGACCCGTACTAAGAAGCCGCAGGAGTCTTCAGAGCCAGCTTGTCAAGCAGAGGGTGAGTGTTCCAGTTGAACACCACCGCTCAGCAGGGTCTTGATCTGCTATTTGGAATCTTCCTCGCGGGGAGTGCACAGCTTGCGCACTGCAGTCTTGCCTCAATAAGAACACGTACAGTCCAGACAAATGCGACGAACATCTTCGGAAGCTGTACCGTTGTTGTCAGACAATGTATAAACAGACGGACGGTAAAGGGGAGTCTACCGCGTGCCCGATGCCGAATATCGTTCAGAGATGGCTGAAGAACCATGGGGAGAGTGTGTCGTAGCTCCGGCTAGACCCAGACGTTAAAAGAATCTCTGGTGCGTTCCCGCTCGCATCGAGGATTGCACGCCAGCATGCGGACACATTCACCATGTACAATGCATTCGACAATATAGCGAGCTATGTGACAACAAGGTAACGAAGTGCGCGACAGTGTGCTGAAGGAGGTGACAAAACCAACGCGAGGCACAACGTTGACATCGCGATAGCAATACAAGGATTCTGTTGGCAGACTACGAGGGGTGTTTAGGGAAGCTAGACAAACCAGAAATTGGACAGTGCAGTTCGAGAGAAAACATTGCGCAGACAACTTGAAACATTCACTGTGGTCCGTTTGAGAGGTTGCCCCATTCGCTCTCTGCAGCAACGGAACGACCGTCTTCTTCGTCCATCTCATCTGCCCAGCTGCGGACGTTCTTCTCGGCTTCCGTTATGATCTTCTGGGCAGGAGCCTTGCCCTGGTTGCGGCCCCACGGCGTGGACTTCGCACTCCATGCACTCGCCACGCTCTCCGCGACAGAGCGCGCGTCGCCGCTCAATGCGGCATTCGGAGGGCCCTGCCTCCCCCAGGCCGGCGCACCTCCATTCACGGTGTGCGTCCCGGCAGAGCTTGCAGGGCCCGCCTTCGCATCCCCGCCCGTTCCCACGGGGCGGGCTCCGCCCGCGACGCTACCCCAGGGGCCATTCGAGATCTTCCCCCACTTGCTTGCAGTGCTCGCGCCCGCAGAAGGCGGGCCCTGCGCCGGCAGCTTCGCGATCACGTTCCGGACGTGCATCCACTGGTCTGCCGGCCTCGGCGCCAGTACAGGAGGTGTGACATTCGCATTTGCTCCCTCGGTGGCTCTGAGCAGGTGCGCAGGTTTCTGTCTGGACGGCGGAGCAGCCATGGGTGCAGGCAGGCGGGGACTGCGGGATCCCGCGCTGTGCTCGAGCCTGCCCCGGGCCCTGTCATAGCCCTTGCCCGAGTTGTCTTTGTTTCTCCAGCTCTCCTGCTGCGAGGCCTTTGTCGCGGCTCGCTCTGCCTTCTGGCGCTCCCACTCACGTCGGCGCTTCTCCTTCCCGTATTCGGCGCAGATGCCCTTCGCACATTTGTTCTGGTGCACCGGGCACTGGAACTCGGCAGGGGGAGGCGGCTTGGGCTTGTCGTAATCCTTCCAGAGCGACCCGGTGTCTGTCTCGCGCGCGCCACCTTCGCCGTCGTCCTTCCAGCCATTGGAGGTTGGAGGCCCGGTGTAGCTCGGAACGACTGGAACACCCCAATCGGCCTCGTCGAGCAGCTCCTCATCTTGGTTGGCTAAGGAGATGTTGCCGAAGGCGTGGGTGATGCCCGCGACACCTGTGCCGCGGACGTCATTGTCTGCGTACGGATTGTAGTCCGGGTTCGGCGAGAAGATGACACTATCGGTTTCGCTCGAGGTGGAGGAGAGCGGCTCGGAAAGGGGACGAGCTGGGTGCACCAGGCCCGGCGGCGGGCCGATGTCCCGAATGGAAGATCCAGCAGACGATGCGTTCGAGGAGCCCGAGCGGGATACAGCTGACGGCACGGCAATGCCGGGAGGTGCGAAATGTCCTGAGTTCAGCAGATTCGGCCTGACGCCCCCTGCAAAGGTGGTCAGAACAAGATAGCAAGCGTGAGAACAGGCATACATGGAGTTGTGGCACTTGCGGGAGTGGCGACGGAGGGACTAGAGCTCGCAGAGCTTACACCTGCGGAGTCCCATTCACTCCCAACGACACCAGTGCTGAGTACTGCGATACTCGGGCGGGTGGCACTTCCTCCACTACGAAGCGGCACCTGCACTCTTGGCAGGGCTTCTGTCTTCTTCCACTCAAGCCATTCTGGTGAACCAACTGGGGAAACGTTATTGAGCTGATGTGCAAAGTAGCGGGTTTGCAGTCACTTACCGGGAGGCAGGCGGACGGGTGGCGGCGGCGGGAAGGACACGACCGGCAGAGGCCGGCAGAGCGAGTATCTGGTCTTGTCTTCCGGCGGTTGCGCACAGTAGTGTGTCCTCGGGTACGACGACTTGACTAAGCTAGAATCAGATGTAAGCATTTGGAATATGCGGTATGCAGTATATATCGCAGGGGCAACATATGGACTCACTTTCGAATGGTCGCCCATTGGGTGAGTTGAAACCAGTGCTCCTCGACTACGATATTCTTCCATCCTAGTCAAAGGGTTCGTATAACAGCCGAATCCAGATACGATGACGTACTGACCATTCTTCTGAACCTGCCTCCCTGTGCTAAGTGTGCAATAGAAGACCTGTGAGACCCTCTTCTTATCGTCGGACGACGGATTCTTTAGGAACTCGGACCAGCGGTGTTCCCCAAGTATATTGTCAAAGTCCGGATACTCGCGCCTGACTTCTATAATAACCAAGTTGGGCGACTGTGAACGGGATCTGCTCAATCACGGCGAGATCTGCATTGATCACCATACACACTTACGCTCGGCTTGTGATACAGCGAAAGGAGGTTCTCCCGCCCGATACAGCACGAGATCCAGAAGGCGCACGTCTTCCTGTCTTTATCGAACTCCATGTTCGCGTGCGCCGGGTACGGGTGTACGACGGACAGATACTTGGGCTCGTCATCGCCGGGCGGGGGAGTCGGGATGCGTTTGGGCATTCTGGTTGGCAGCAGAAAGGATCAGAAGGCATCAACACGTTTATATACGGCGCTGCAGAATGTGAAGGAAAGCCACAGATCGAGAGATAGAGAACGAAATGCCTGCCACATGGAGCTGTGGCCGAACGTGAAGGCCCTTCCTTCCAGATCAAGCTGGGATGCTTTGTCTCTGCACTCCTTGTACATGCCGTCGACGTCGTGTAACATCGCCACGTTGGCACTAAGACACCCCCAGAAAGACAAAATACTCTGCATTTCGATGGACACAGCAGCGCCCGGTTGTAGCATGCTTTCAACGTGCGTGTGCGGCATTGCAGGCGGCACGGTCGCGGCAATTGCCGCCCGAAAGCACTGTGGCCGCCGCGCCGAACAGTAGTATTCCTACTTTCATCTCCTTCGCCGTCCATCTCGGCCCTTTGTCGGCTCTGCGAGCAGTTTGAATCCTTATCTCAACGCGCCGTCGTAGCTGTGGCAGAACCGCGGTCACTCAAACTATTTCTGGAAGCACGCTGCCTCCGACACGGACTACGAGCATAATCAAATTCACCGGAGTTTGAACATTCAGTGCTACATCTCCGTTTACATTCGCTGAGCGATGAATCCTCCTACTACATGGATCTGCAATTGGAACTGGTGCTCGCAAGCATTCTCCGACTCTCGTGAATTCTCGCGGCATCTTGACGAGGAACACTTCGGCGACATTCTAAGGGTCAGAGAGAAGGATTGGGATGTGTATCTGCGCGTGCACGAGGGTCAGAGCGGAACCACAGGTGAGTGCCATCCTGGACCCATATCAACAGCAAAGCAACTTGGAATGCGGGGTGCTCTCACGCCCTGGTGGAGATCTGTGCTACTACTGGCATCTCGCTGTGACTTCGTTACTTCAAAAGTCTCTTGCCATGCGAAACGCGTGATTAACACCATGCCTAGATAGCCTCTTAGCTGGCATACCCACCCAGTCACCCGTGACTCAGAATGTCGTTCTCGAGCAAAGGGCATCGTCGTCACGGTCGTCCTCGTCACAATCTCCCCTATTGGCACCGTCACCTCCACGTCCTGCAGAAATAGCCAACCATGGTCACGAAATTGCTTCATCATCGCGGTCTTCTTCCGTCTCCTCAACGCCAGCTCCATCATATCCTCCTGCGCTACCTGCCAAAGCCTCGACCCCCGCCCGTCAGATGGCCGGTTCGAGCACTTCTTTCACCTCATTCGCAGCGCTTTTCTCGCCGGCAGAAACGCCGGATGCATCTCCACTGCCTGCTTCGCCTGCGTTGTCCCATCTGATTTCAGACGCGATTAACTCTGTTGTGCATTTACCAGCCTCTCCTGTCGGTCTTTCCATGCTGACACCAAGTGCCCGCGCTATGCACGCTCCGCCAACACCGCTGCCATTGCCAAGAGGCCTCAGACAGCGAGCTTCCTTGTCGCCAGATAAGCCAAGAAATGCACCACCACCGCGCAGTCCGGGTATGGATTCGACTAATTCCACTCAAGATGTGGAACAGCAGCTTACACAGCTCGATGCCTCGCCAACAATTTCACACCCGCAGCTTCCGTCATTACCACAATCACAGTCTACATCGCAGCCAGCTTACCCGCAGCCATACCCTCTGCTGACACAACCACCGTACCGGAGCCCGGCTGATTCTCTCGCTCAGAGCACCCCCGTCGAGGTGCCCCTCATTAAGACCACGGTGCCACCGCAAGCCACCCCGCAACCTTCACCACCGAAAGCACGACTTCCACTGCCGAGACGTACTCGGAGCAGACAGCTCTCCATTCCCCCTCCAGCGGCACCTCCCGCACGTACGACACGTTCGCGTTCGACTACTCCCGCTCCAGCCCCTGCTACTGCCACTATTGCCCCTCCTTCGGCCGGGCGCACCCTACGCTCACGATCCAAAACACCATCGCAAGTGCTTGCGCGGCCACCGCCGCCGCCGCTTCCTCGGCGGCGCACAGTGACTAAGCGGACCCCGGAGCCGTCTGCTGGTCATGCCAGCGCGATGGCGAACGGGGCTGCACAAGCTAAGCCGGTTTCGCGAAGGGCCACCAGATCACAAAGCATTGAGCCTAGTGCGTCTATTACATCTATTTATTGCATTGATATTCATGCCTTCGCTCCGCGTAGCTCTGGATACCATGAATATCGACCCTCCGGCGGACATTTCATCGTCACAGCAATCAGCCGCTTCGTTCACCTCTGGCAAACTGGAGCTCGATCCGCAGCTCGTAGTCAACGGGACACGCGCGCCGATGCACCCGATCCCCGAGGAGGACGATGACGACATGTACGCCGACGCACCCCCCACACTCAAGCAAGGCGTCCAAGCTGGGCCTGACAGTCGGTTGCCGTCTGCTGGCTCGCAATTCGGAACCTATGCGACTTCGCAGTCTTTTGGAAACGGATATATAGGGTCGGTGCCGCTGCAGACGCAGGCGCCGTATCGCAGTCAGAGCCAGAGTCAATAAGGTTGCACCTGGTAACTTGTGTAACTGTCACGACGGCTGCTGCCATCTGATGCTTTTGTACTCGGGCAAAATATCTTTCAACGGTTCAGTACCACTCGCCACGAGAGTTCTTGGCTCATTCAGCTTCTAATGAGTTGTCTGATGCTCAATGCCAGGTGTTGTATCACTTAATTGTTCAGCTGTAGCTTCGTAAGCTGGCAGCTCTTGGTTGTCCCCGATGCCGCGAGGGGCTGGCCGCGCGACGCGACCACGTGATCGTTCATTTCTGTTCAATAACGCGTTCTGTTCCAGTTAGTCTTAAACGACACACGCTCAAATTCCAACTTCTGCCACTGCAGCGCCCATATATAACCTTCATTGGTCCAGGTTGAACTGTGCCACATCCAGCTTCGAAATTGTCCTTTGCTACACTCCGATCTCTCTCAATATGGTAGACGCTAGACTTCAAGCGAAATTAGACATACTATCTCGGTTGGATACAATGTCGAAGGAGGAGTGGTGGAAGCCTTCCGGGAAGAACGCGTGGCCAAGCTGCCCGACGGTCTCAAACCGAGCTCGGTAGGTACTTGTTGACTTTCTTCATCGTGGTCGTGTTTGACATTATTCGTTACGCATAATTTTTACAGAAGAAGACCGTGGAGATTGCTTGTCGAAATCCAGTGTTACCGAAGCACAAGAGGATTCTGCTCGCACCGTGCCTATTTGAGTCTCTTCCTCCTAAAGTTCATTACGGATATCCGGTCACTTACGAGAGGCTGGCGAAGATTGCTGCGGACGTTGGTTTCACCCCTGATGTTGAGGGTTACAACGATCTCACAGCGAACATCACCACAATCAATCACATCATGGGCGAAGTTCTCGATCCTCCGGGGATACTGAAGTGTGTTTGGTGCGAAGGAGAAATGATTGTCATTGTTTCTCTCTATGCGAACTGGGCTCCAAAAAAGAGCGCCAAAGAGGCTGCACTCAGGCTGAAGGAGTTTCTGGGAGAAGAGGAGAGTCTGAAGTGGTATCTCGATTTGGAGCAGTGGTTTTGGAGGGCGTAGGATTTGGATTTCGATCTATTTTTCCGTATGTAATCCCATAACTCGCACTTTTGCACCTTCGTACACCGCATCTGTGCGGCGTTGGTGTGATACCGGAATGTGGCTTCAGCCGTAATTTTACCATTTACGACTGCCCTACAATTCGCCGTAGTTTCTCCATAGGAGGGGGAACTGGACAGTCAATTTCAATCGACGTGATCTATACCGCATCGACGTTGCCAAATGCTCGGAATATCAGTTTGCGCCAGCTCTTACGTGACTCACCGTGATGACAGGGTAATCGGACTGGTCTGCTCCATCGGCCCCGCATCTCGAAGGTGTGGGGACTTCAAGGGGGGCTGTCAGATGGCTCCCTCCCCAAGCGGTCTCTTGAACTTCTGGCGTTTTGTCATGCCAGGTCCTATGTTATCGAATAGTCTTCTGGTCGTGCATGCTATGTCTAGGCGAATCCCGCATCCAAGACGGGAGTGATATTTTGACCGATCCAGAGTCTGGTGCGCTGTTGCGAGGACTCAGATTAACGTTCGCTTTGCGCCCGAGGACAAATGCAGAAGGATGTGATCCAAGCAACTCACTATAATGGCACTTCTTTAAGGCCACTCCGAGTGGATTCGGAGATGTAACCCACAGTGTGCAGCCTCCGACGAAAGAATGTGTGCTAAGTATACTGTCACAGCGGACTAGCGAATTTTATTTGCTCTGCATTTCGACTTTCTTCGTCTCACTCCAAACCTCTCCCGGAATGATATATGAGTGCGATCCTCACCATTTTGAACGCGGGCACTGGAGATGACTTTGAGGGTTCCTCGCGGCCCGAAGTTTACGAGCAGACGTGAGGTTATCATTACCGGGATCCGCATCGTGACAGTAACACTTGTGACTCTAGATACTCCCACGATCACGTGCTTTTGTGCAGCCTCCCCCCCCCGCCCGCCAGTCTTGCCGTAGCACGCACACGCATACAACACCGCGTCCATAAACCATTGCCATGCAATTACAGATACACCACCGGCGCATACTGATCGACATAGTCTGGAACTGCCTGCAGCAGGATTACGTGGTGGAATGCCGCAGTTACCACGCGGGCTTCGTCACGCATGAGTCGGCACTCCGGGTGACGATATCGCCGACATTGAGTACCGCACTGGACAGACATGGCAGAGGTGGGGCGATCGATCTGCTCGTGCCGTTGAACACAGGTAGAGGCTGGCGGCCGTCAGAGATGCAAGGGCAGATGTGAGAGGAGGCGTACCGCGTCTCCGTCCCCCGGCAGGGTCTGTGCACACATGAAGCGTGACCGAGCTATTCCTCTGTCGGTCACTCTGTCTCAGCCAAATTCGTTACCTCGGCGACAACCACTGTCTCAACGGTCACTTCAAGCCAGATGGTTCACCATCTATCCTCCCGCGCGGAGAACGTCTGGTCTCCCGCCCTAGGACAACTCTCTGGCACGTGCACACCGTGGGGTGTGGGGGAAGCTGCAGGAATGGACACGGGTTCTCGGCGTTTGTGTTGACCTGCTGAGCAACTTCGGTGTAGCATATTGTATGATAAATGGTATGCGGTTGTATATACACTAGTTCAGCGATTTGTGCATATCTACCAATGTCAGTCCTACGTCGACGCGATGTTTTTCGTTTAAGTGCCCCACCGGCCGCGAGGAGCTCGGGCGCGTCTGCGCGCCCCGCTAAAAAAGTAATTGACTGATACTTTCTCTAGGGATGCACTTTCAATGTCTGACCAATGCTCAAAACACCGACTCCTACCTCCATCGGTGTATTCTCTTGCGGCCTCCGTGCCTCCAGGGAAGGTAGAGAAGTTACCTGCGCTCCTGCATCACGGACAGCCTGTCGTCGAGCAAAACTTCCTTCCGGTGATGGATCTCATGAAACCCCCACAGAGATTCGGGATGCTATTAGTCGGTTTTCTGAATCTGCATAGGTGGCATCTCCACTGTCAAGATCGCGTACGAACAACCGCCGTCACGCTCCAATGCATACGAGCAGGCAAAGCCAATTGCAGTGCACATCGATACCAAGTTCAGCACAGTTCAGTGCCCTCCTGCCCAACATCTAGTACTCTAGGAGGCTTACGGGGCACGACTCCTGGTGCATCCCGCTAACCCCTGCTTCGCGAAGGCACCGGCTCGTCCGCGCACGCTGACCGACCGGGCCTCCCTCGACGCTGCCGTGGGCGGTGCGAAGTCCTGCCCCGCCCCGTGCGCCCCGCCGTCCCTGGCCTCTAGGCCGGCCCATGGGCGAGCACATCCCGTCCCTGCGCTCGCCCGCCTGCGGTGCCCCGCCCCGCTGTACGCCCCTTGTCCGTCGGAGGCTGCGTTCTGCCGTTCCTGGCCTCTAGACTAGCCCCACGGGCGACCGCGTCCCGTCCGCCCTTCCACCGCCTCCCTCTGGCCGCCGCATCTGCGAGCGCTCCCGGGGCCGGTGCGTGGGAGCGGAAAACTATCTGCGCCGTGGGAACGCGCTACCAGGCTTATCAGGCGCGCGCGGCCGTCGCGACTCCTTGTCCTCGCCCACAGCGTATCTGACGACGGACCCCGACTCTGCTACTTCTCTCATTTAATTCACCTTACACTCCTTTAATGGCTTCTTCCCCGGCTCCGACCGTCCTCGAGCCCGGTGCGAACCTCCCCCCCAATGACGACCTCGAGTATGCTACCCCGCCTCAACTCGCATCTGCTCTGCCCGAGCTGCCTCAGGGGGGGCTGCCTGACGTGCGCGGCGACACACCTCCCCTGCGCCCTGCCACGGAAGGGGACGTGCTGACGCAGGTGAGAGCCCCAGTGCCCCCTCCCTCGAGCGCGCGCTCAATGCTCCGTCAGCGGGAGCGCTCTTTCCGTGCGGCCGTTGAGACCCTGCGCACTCCGACCAGCGCGGCTCTCCCTGCGGGACCGCCCCCTACTCAGCCGCCGTCAACACCGAGTCCGGTGTCACGCGCCAAAAGTGTTTGGCACATGACATGATCAAACCATCAAGTAAGTTCGGGCAGCTAGCAGCCAACT